>JAXHKQ010000002.1:0-203072 GCA_038407185.1 Chalaropsis ovoidea | reverse complement strand
CTTCTTCACCATGGCTGCTCTAGGAGACGATCTTCTGGGCACTGTGAACAAGCTGCAGGACTTGGTGTTCAACACCATCGGCAGCGACTCGCTGGATCTGCCCCAGATTGTATGTTGCCCGCCTCTGTCTCCCCCTCCCCCCTTCTGCCTTGTCTTCTGCCAATTCCCATGGCCAAATTCATGCTAATCTCGCCCGTTTACCCCTCCTGTCATAGGTTGTCGTTGGCTCGCAATCTGCCGGTAAATCCTCCGTCCTCGAGAACATTGTCGGCCGTGACTTCCTGCCCCGTGGATCCGGCATTGTCACACGCCGTCCTCTTATCCTTCAGCTTATCAACGTCCTCGAGGAGGAGGGCGAAGAACAGCCTGACCCCTACCGGTCGCCTTCCGCCGCCCGCCGCTCCGAGTGGGCCGAGTTTCACCACATCCCCAACCGCCGCTTCAACGACTTTGGCGATGTCAAGCGTGAGATCGAGAACGAGACTTCAAGAGTAGCTGGCAACAACAAGGGCATCAACCGCCAGCCCATCAACCTCAAGATCTACTCCCCACATGTCTTGAACTTGACCTTGGTCGATCTTCCTGGTCTCACCAAGGTATGCATACCCACCCGCCCAGTTGAAGCCCAATACATTCTCTATCCAATATCCTCTCTATTACCCCTCCTCCACCACAGTGCTCTCAATTTCCGCTTCTCTCTGTGCCTCCCTTATTCCACTCTCCCCGCACAATGGACCCAAACGAAGCTCCCCAGTCTGACTGACTCTCCGTCTTCTTCTTATCTTTAGGTTCCCATCGGCGACCAGCCGACCGATATCGAAAAGCAGACCCGTAATTTGATCTCAGAATACATTGCCAAGCCCAACAGTATCGTTCTGGCTGTTTCTCCCGCCAACGTCGACATCGTCAACTCCGAGGCCCTGAAGCTGGCTCGTCATGTTGACCCCCTCGGCCGCCGCACCATTGGTGTTCTGACCAAGGTGGATCTCATGGACCATGGTACCAACGCCCTTGATATCCTTTCTGGCCGCGTCTACCCCCTGAAGCTTGGCTTCATTGGTGTGGTCAACCGCTCCCAGCAGGACATCCAGGGCAACAAGCCCATGGAAGACGCTCTGCAAGCCGAGATGGACTTCTTCAAGCACCACCCCGCCTACCGTAACATTGCCACTCGCTGCGGTACTCAGTTCCTGGCCAAGACCCTCAACACCACCCTGATGGCCCATATCCGCGACCGCCTGCCCGATATCAAGGCCCGCCTCAACACCCTCATGGGACAAACCCAACAGGAGCTGGCCAGCTATGGTGACATGCACTTCAGCGGCAAGGAGCACCGCGGGTCGCTGATTCTGCAACAGATGACTCGGTTTGCCACCTCCTTCATCTCCTCCATCGACGGTACCTCGACCGAAATTTCTACCAAGGAGCTGTGCGGTGGCGCCCGTATCTACTACATCTTCAATTCCGTGTTTGGAAGCTCTCTGGAGTCTATTGATCCCACCTCCAACCTGTCCGCTATGGATATTCGTACCGCCATCCGCAACTCTACTGGCCCCCGTCCCAGTCTTTTTGTTCCTGAGATGGCCTTTGACCTGTTGGTCAAGCCCCAGATCAAGATGCTCGAGCCACCCAGTCATCGTTGCGTCGAGCTTGTGTACGAAGAGTTGATCAAGATCTGCCATACCTGCGGCTCTACCGAGCTGTCCCGCTACCCCCGCCTACAGGCCAAGCTCATTGAAGTCGTTTCTGACCTTCTGCGCGAGCGTCTGGGTCCTTCTTCCCAGTATGTTGAGTCTCTGATCTCCATTCAACGGGCATACATCAACACCAACCACCCCAACTTCCTGGGTGCCTCCGCCGCCATGAGCAATGTGGTCAGTAGCAAGCAGGAGCGCGAGCGCAAGCGTTTGATACAAGAAGAGCGAGAGCGCCGTGAGCGTGCTCGCATGAAGGACCTGGCCAACGGCGGTGATTCTACTCCCGGTGGCCCTGGTAGTGGTACTGGTGGTGGTGAGGATGACGATGTGGCTTCGTCTCTCCCCGAGAAAGGTCGCGCTATGAAGCAGGCAATGCACGGGCTGCCCCCGTCCGCCAACGGTAACCGTTCAATGTCGCCGTCCATGCATTCCCACAACCCCGGCAACAAGAGCGACTCTTTCCTCAACTACTTCTTTGGCAAAGATGGCCCTGGTGCCGCGATGCCAAACCACAACAACCCTCGCGAACAGAATATGGCCATGAGAGGCCTAAACAGCCCTAGCGGCGTTCCTCGCCACATCAGCTACCCCTCTGAGCAGAGCATTGTTAGCCAAAGTATTCGCAGACCCGACGACCGCCTGAGCCTGCTCCATTCTCAGCCCCGCGATGACGACTACATGCGTACTGCGCCCGAATCTCCCTTTGTAAGTCAACCGACAAGAAGAAAATAAGAGATGTATGGGATGAACCTTTATGCTAATAACAAACAGAGTACTTCCGCCAATGCCGTTACTTCGCAGTCCGAAGCCGCCCTTACCGACCGGGAGGCCATGGAAACCGACCTCATCCGCGCCCTAATCTCTTCCTACTTCAACATTGTGCGTGAGTCGATTGCCGATCAGGTCCCCAAGGCCATCATGCATCTGCTGGTCAACCACTGCAAGGACGTTGTTCAGAACCGCCTGGTCAGTGAGCTGTACAAGGAGTCCTTGTTTGAGGAGCTTCTGTACGAAGATGACGGTGTTAAAAAGGAGCGTGAAAAGTGCGAGAAGCTACTGTCAACGTACCGCGAAGCTGCCAAGATCATTGGCGAGGTGCTATAAACGACAGCATGGCACAGGACTTTGTTTTTACGATGTGCTTTTTCGTCAGCATTGTGCCGCCTCCATTTTCGCTTCTGTCGCTGTGATTTCAACGCTTTCTTTTTCTTATTTCGTTTTCCGCTTTGATGACGCGCCATGTATCTATGTCGTCATATCGTCATCGTCACCGGTGCCGTTGTCTTGTTCTTTTCTGCCAACTTCTTTCTCCTTCTCTCATGTTGGACGCCTTGCCCACGATCCGTCACGACGTCACTCTTACACGCATATATGTCACCAATCTCCTCTCTTCACGACGTTGTCCCTGTTTTCTTTTCTCTTCTTTCTCTTGTTGCATTTAGAAAAAAAAAAGAAACAAAAACTGCCTCGCTTTTAAGCAAGCAGCAGCATCTTCCCGATCATGGAACCATGGCTCTACTGAATTAACAAGACTAGAATTCTCTTTGACCGGATCAACTTGTTTGCACCACACCGCCCAACACTCACGGGTCCGTATATTCTCGGAATCAAATCGATCGATCACCAAGGAAACGAGAATCTGCGAGACAAAACCAAGGCAGCAAGAAACCTCACCATCCAGGATCACCTCTCTTTGTTTCTCTTCTTTCTGTTTTCTCTTTTTCTTTCACGTCTTTGTATAGAACCGACGCGTGTGTCTTCCCCTTGCGTTGCCCACTGCTTGTTCCTAGCAGCGTTCCCGTCCCGAGCCGCTGCGTCCTTTTCTTGTCATTCTCTCGTGCTTATTAGCTCTTTGCACTTATTGCTGTTCTCGTGCCATCACCTTTACCAGGACATACCGCTGTGTATACTAGCCCTTTTCCTTCTACTTTTTCTCTCTCTTCCTCCTCTTTAGCACTTGTCCTCTCCCCTTCTCTCCCTCTCTATCTCTTGGATCTCCTTGCTTGCCTTTTCTTCTTGCTTTTTGTGGGTTTCGTATAGTCTGTTGGGTGTCGTGTTCTTGGTAGAATGTCCCATTTGGCCCGCGTCTTGGTGGCTCTTCTTGGAGCCGGCTGTTGGGTTTGTGTGCGAAGCTCAGCCTAACTGGTACAATGGATACGCCCTTTTTTCTTTCTGTCACAGGTCAAGAATTGGAAGCTTTGATTATCTTGTCGTCTATGCTTGGGGCATCATGGGAAGGACTGAGCCATTGTGCCAAAGGAATAAAAAAATCATTCTTGCCATTGATATCATCACGTCTTGTCACACTTGAAGCTTTGCCGCGACAATGTATATTGTCTGTGCTTGAGGAATCCGACCTCCATTATTATGTTATATACGTTTTCTACCACTGCTAAACTACTTAGAGACAGACCCCTTACCTTTCTGCTCACCACAGACCGCTATTTGGTTCTCAGTGTCTCATCCTGGCCCTCTTGTGTTGCGTATGACCCCGCGCCTTTCTCATAGTCTGATCCACCAGTCTCTGTTCAAGCCCCGCACGCGGCCCAGAGACATCTAAAGGCTGACTTCTCAGCAAGCTCGCTGGCGCAACAGGAGCACCAGAAGGCACGGCAGAGCCGGCCGCAGGCCGGGGCGCACCACCACCACCACCACCGCTCAAGCGCGCAGCATAGTCTGCGGAGCCATCCGACCGCCGGCGCAGCCCCAGCGGGACGGAATTTGCACCTGAGCGCGCCTTTCTGCCAGCAGAGACTGCGCGCAGCTGCGGGCGGCGAAGCTTGCTTGCGGACGCCGCGGGCGAAGCAGAAGGTTGAGGCGCAGGTGACACGGTGCGGCTGCGGCTGGGTTGAGACTCGGTGTCGCTGGCCAGGTCCATGACGTCGCGGAGTCGGCGGTGGCGCTCGTCGGCGGTCTGTTCGCGCAGCGGGCGGGCGTGAAGGTAGCCGGAGCCGGGGGCGAGGCTGCAGCGCAGCGGGGGGGCGGGGCGGGCGTAGTGGCGCTGCTGCTGCTGCTGCTGCGTGTAGTTGAATTTGGGCGGCGAGGAGAGGTCGTCGCGGCGGTTGGGCTTGAGCGGGTATACCCTGCGGCCGGAGTCGTTGATCTCGTCGGCGATGACGCGCTCCCAGTACGTCTTGGAGTGCTCGAGTAGGGTCTCGTTGTCGTAGCGGCCGACGCCCTCTTTGCATTTCTCGATGGTATTGGCGATGAGGTCGAGCAGGCGGATGCCTTTCTTGAAGCGCCGCTCGTCTTGCACGAGCGAGCGCGCCCACCACAGGATGCCGCGGCTGGGCGGCCGCAGGGCCTCGAGAGACCACGGGCGGTGCTTGTGGTCGCTGGCGCAGTGGGCGACGATGGCACCGATGGTGTAGGCGTGGAAGGGCTTGCCGCAGATGCGACACCGTGGCTCGCCCCAGTGGACCGAGTCGCGCAGGACGTGCATGTGGCTCAGGTTGAGGATGTCGAGAACCCTGTTAGCGCTGGGGAAGGCCCCGGCGACAGCGGTGAAGTCGAAGCAAGCAATGTTGATGACGAGGAACTGGCGGTCGCAAACGAGCTCGGTATCAAGCTGTCTGTTGCTGAATATCACCCAGGCATGGTGCATCAGGCCATGCAGCAAGTCGTGCTTTTTGGATCTCCATACGTGCGGGGCACTCAGTTGCCGGCCCATGGCATCAGCATGCGGGCGATACCTGTGTCTTTGACTTGCGTCCATGGGTGTCCAGTCGGTTGCAGGAATGATGGAAAACTTGTCCAAGAGAGTCTTGAGCATGCTGTTAGGTGGCAGGTCATGTATGACCTTGACGTTCCCGGGGAAGGCAACCTGGAGACTGAGATCGATTTCGGACTCGGTCGAGGCGCTGTGCACGTCGATGACATGGCTCAGCATGACGCAGACACCAAAGAGGGGGACCTTGCACGAGGCACACAGGAAGGGGGTGAAGATGGAGATACCAATCCAGGCCAGCACGTCGGTGTTGTTGATCATCTAGATAACATCACCCAGCGTCAAAGGCTCAGGCTTGGTATCATCTCCCGGGAGAAAATTGGGCGTCATACCGCTCCGGGGAATCAGCTGTTCGTCCTCGGACTCGTACTCTGTGTTTGAGAGGCGATACACCTCTTCGAACACAACATCGAGCAGCTGGATGTGCTCCAGGATACGGGCGCCGGGCTTGGGGCGGGCCGAGTGGAAGTGGTGCGAGTTGCAGGCTTCAAACACCGCGTGTTTCAGGAACTCGCCCCTCTCCTTCTCCCATGAGCGGTATGGAAGTATGATGCGCTTCTTGCGCGGCCCGACAGCGCTTTCGAACGACATGGTGCCGGAGGATGGTGCGGGGTTTCAGGCCCTGAAGCGGCTTTGGGTTAGTTTGAAAGCATGAAGATGGAGGGGGATGTCAACTCAACATACAGCGTCAGGCTAGCGTGTGTTCGGAAGCAGCAAAGCAGAGACAAAATGCTGCTTGGGCTGTTAGACAGAGTAGGCAGCTTTATTTGGCGAATAAAGAAGTTGGTGTCGAGAGAAGAAGAAAAGGAGAAAGACACGAGCGAGCAGTGGCCCCAATTTATACTTGAGAAGAGCTGCAGGGCTCAGCACAAACCAGCCCAGCCCTCCATCAATGGCCCAACAGCCACATGGGCCAACAAGACCAAGTGTGACTCCATTAGGGCGCTGCCTCAACGGCCAGGAGGGTTGTGGTGTGACATCCGCGCCGGCCGCCCTGATTCCGAGAAAGGGAAGACCAGTAGACGACGCAGATGGACAGGGAGGATGGACCATAGCAACGAGGTCGTGGCAACCAGAGCCTGCGACGCATTTACGCCTGCGTGGGCATTTCGAGGTCGTGTTAAACAAGTACAAGACGTCTGCAGAAGCTGTGAAACGTGTGATATTGCAACTCGGCCGGATATCATCACCTGGAGATATTTCAGCTGCTTTGTTGGGTTGGCTGATAGGCAGATGGAAGACTTCTTGTCTTCAGCCTGCTGCCTCTATGCCATTGTTTGTTGACATGAAAATTCATAGCAGATGCAAATCGTAGAATGGCTGGTGTCCTGAGTTGCCTTGTTTTATATACAACTCTGGTAATCTGCCTACGCCTGCCTAAAAGTGGGGCCTTGAGTCTAAAGTGGAGCCACGCTGCAGGCGCACAAGAACTACAGCTTGGATCCCATGGGCTGACAAAGACAAAGGGAAAAGGGCCAGGAAACAAAATATACATTCAAAGACTTCGCTATAGATTACACAATATATTACACACCAGCCGCATGACCACACAGGCGCGTTTCACAACTAGCGAAGCTGCCGGTTCTGATGATGTGGGTTGCTGTGTGGCGGTTGTGGTTCCATGCCCATCGGCTCGTTGCGTTGCGGTACGGGCGGGCCATACATGGAGAAGCCAGGCTCGATGCTCATGGCGGCGTTGGATTGAGTAAAGTTATCAAAGGCATCCTATCAGCTAATGTTAGAAGTGGAAATACACACAGAGAACAGAGAGGTGGCGGCAGCCAACTTACCCAGTCCATATTAGTCATGGCTCCTTGGGTGCTCATGTTATTCAACATGTAGTTGAAGGGAGAGGGCACGTTCATGCCATACTGGTCCAGGTTCATCTGCCCATTCAGGAACTCGGCCTGCATGCTCGCCGCGTTCATGTCCGGCATGCCAAAGACTGGCGCTGCGACGTTTGGCGGAGCGTGTGCTTCCGAAGCCCGGCCATGAGAGTGTCGCATGGCTGCGTAGTCAATGACACTTCCTGAATGCGGTACTTTGACAGGGGTTTCAATACTGGGCGTAGGAGCCGAGGTTGACATCATTGAATCAGGAGCCAAGGAGCTGAAGCGGCTCTGGTCTGTGTTTTCCGAATGCTCTGTACTGGGTGTGTGTACGTGTTCATCCTCCTTGGCATGGCCGTTGCCGTTGGGATTCTTGTTTCTGTTTTCCGTGTCTGGACTGGGAGTTTTAACCTGTATACTTCTCAACATGACAGTGAGGACATGCGAAGACCTGAAGGCATCGACCGAGTTATCAGCGCAGTCAGTCCAGATTTTGCGGGTAAACTCCAAAACGCGAATCATGTTTTGCCTTTGTCGCTTAGACCAGAACCCGCTGGTGGAACTGGAATTCAGATCCCGGGTGGACTCTCTGGTTTCCTTGTCGTGATGAAGATCGACAGACACCAGAATCGCCGGCAGCATAAAGTCCTTGGTGGCTGAAGACTGTACATACCACCTCAGCTGGACCAGTTGAGATGCGTTCTGGACGGCCTTGTATAGCGTAGCTAGGTGGCCCAGACTAGCCAGGGCTGCCTCGACCGCCACGGTTCTTGAGTGGTTGAATCGAGAGTTTTGTCTGGCCTTTGCTGCGAATTCGCGGTGAAGGAAACAGCGGATCTTTTGGTATGTGATTTCAAGATTGTAGCGGCGCATAAACGAAACGTTCACGTCACTGAGGTCCGGCGGGCAAGCCTTGAGTCGTTCGGGGATCTCTCTGTATATCTGATCGAGGCGTTCGTCAAAGCAAAGGATCTGCTCATATGTGACCTTCTTGCTGATGCGAGTGGTGGACTTGACAATGTTGGCGAGTTCGTTGTATAGTTTCGATTTAAAGATGACAAAGTCGATGGGCGTGTTATCCGTCCAGGGGCGTGGAGGCGGCAAAACCCGGGTTTCAGGTCCAAAGTCTTCATCTCGAAGATTGGTGGGTAATTGCGTGTCGCACTCTTCGTTATCGATCATGCTGGGAAGCGAGACCTGCAGAGAAATCAAGACATCTGTCATTTGAACAAAGGCCCATACACGACGACGCATTTCCTGGACAAAGCATGTTAGCAAGTAGAACCATGGGGTATTGGTCAGTAACAACAGCAACAACAACAACTTACAGCTTTGAAGGGGCTCAAGTTCGGAAACCATTTGGCATCTCGGTGGTAGCCCATGCGAAAAGCCAGCCGTACAATTGTGCCCATGATGAGGTACAGGTCGACCTCGGCTTCCCAGCGTGTCAAAAGTTCACTGAGCATATAAAGAAACAGGGTTTCAACGGTGTACTCTCCGGGTGACGTGTAATCAGCTGCACACAGACATTGGACTGTTCGGTTGCGAAATTGACCGGCTACATCGAGACAGCGACCCTTGTACTCTGGAGGCTCATTCTTGGCCTGGTTGTAGGTTATTAGAGACAGAGACATGACGGCATACACCAGCCCCAAAAACGTGACGGATGTGTCATGTGGTGAGTCCCAGTGCCTTTGCAGCTGAGCAGCAAAGGATGGCCGGTGTATCATGCTTTGGGTGCCGTCGATAGACTGCATGTAGTTGTTGACAAGTTGCATGACCTGTTGTTTTGGCGGGAGGGAATTTCGAAGTTCCTCTTGCGTAGCGGGCGCGGTGCCACGGAGAAGAACAGGGCCGTCTCTGAAAAAGGCGGGCTTCGAGGCCATGACGGCAGCGTAGCCGCGTTCAAACTCTCTCTTATGTGTGACACAGTATGCCTTGATTTCGGAAATGTCGGAGAGGATGGCGTACCAGTGCTGCTGTCCGACGTACATAGACCGGCCGCCGTGGTTGTCGACCTTGAGCAGGCCCAGAGAGTTCTCGTTCTTTATGCTGCTGAGGTGTCGCAATTCGCCGTCATCAGGTGTGGTGTCGACTAAGCTGGAGGTCTGGATGGGAGAGGAGCCCCCGGATTTGCCGTCGTGGGACGATGGTCTTTGTGCGTCCCTAGATGTTGGGCTTGGCGACGTATCGACTTGTACGCCACTGTGCATGAGCGATAGCACAAGGCCTTCAAGTCGGTCAATTCGGTTCTGCACGTCATCGGGTGGTTGGCTGGTGGATTGGGATTTCTTGTTCCGGGCAGCTGGTGTCGCATAGGAGCAGGCCGCGGGGTCGGTGCCATCTCTCTTGGAGCAGTTTGTACACGGACGGCCGCGATCACATTTTCTGCGCATGTCATGTTAGCAGTGGGGTATCGGGAGATGCAAGACAAACCATGCAGACAGAGGGTGAGCGCAGAAGGGTGCCACGATGTTGGGGGCGAGGAGTATTGCATATAATGAAGGGTGGTGATGTTGTTTGCAATTGTTCAAGACGGGACGGGAGATTCTCACAATCTGTTCGGTTGCAGAGACGGCATTAGTATTGGTCCGAAGGGCTCATTGGTGATTCGATTGCAGCGTAAGCAAGCCAGAAGGCGCAAATCCCGATGGGATACGGCTGTCGTGGGCGAGGTGTGCGAGGTGGGTGCTGGCTGGGTGCTGCTGGCTGGGTGAGACTCACTTTCTTGTTCTGCAGGGATAGCAGCTGAGAGGCACTCTGTTACGTTTTCTGATTATGCGGAGCTGCTCATCAGGCGAGTGGCCTATTGAGCTTGGGCGGTGGGCGAGTGACATTGTGTATATATCTCTATGTGTGTGTGTGTGTGTGTTGGGCGGAGAGAGTCGAGGAGGTTGAGAATGACAAGTATGGAAGGTCGGTGATGCGAGAGCGGTATTAATGGCGGCGGCGGTGCGGGTGGCGATTATGATTAGGAGTCCAGACGTGGATGGATTCGGGTGTATGTATGTAGAAGCAGAGGCAGGGCGGCCAACGAACATAAAACCCTGGCGGAGGTAAATGTGAATGGGTGGTGGGCGCTCGCAAGCTGAGGTCGTTGGATGTGGATGAGCAGGTCGCTTATAGGCGCGGAGAGGGAATGGCGACGGACAGCCAAATTGGTTGGCTGTGCTTGGATTGATAATGGAGGCAGGTTCAGAGTAAGAGTAAAATAGGCGCAAGCGTGGAAAAGAGCGAGAAAGAAATCGCAGGCTCAGAATGATGCGATGACAATTCTGGTCAAAGCAAGTCCCAAAGCCCACCACCAAAGTCAGACGAATGGGCCAGGCCAGTAGGCCAATAGCGCCGCCCCATAGGCCAATCGGCCAACGGTTAGACGTGCAGTTCACCCTTCACCCTTTTTTTCTGGCTGTACTAGGACTGGTACGGTTTCTAGGCATCTACATACAGGGTTAATACCCCTGTTGAAGGATGCTGCACTGGATCAAGTCACTGTTTGTCAAATTGAACGTTAGATGCACCAGCGTTTACCCGGTGGGTACAAGTACATGTAGTACAGTGCAGTACAGTGCAGTACGTACAGTACGATACAGGGCAAGTCACGAGTACTTTTTCCGCCATGCAACACAGGCCACAAACCGCCATAAAACGGCGTGCGGATCAGGAAAAGTCGGCTGCTGCAGTATGAGTCGGTATCTGGCCATGTATCATGTATCAGAGAGACGTATAAATAACCCCAAAATGCCGTCTTTCTGGCCTTCTGTTTCGGCTATCCTCTGTCACCGCGACTGTCGAGTTCCACAGCTACCGCGCAACACGCACGCACAGTGTCGCTAATCCCTCTCAAAATATAGCCGGGTCCAAGGTTCTAGGCACCGTAAAAAGGCGGCCACTTGGACTTGGGATTGCCGCAATGGTTACAGGTTGGCATGGTTCAGGATCTCGTACCTATTCTCTCAGCGTCGTTTGCAGCTGGCTAGTCCATTCTTCAAAGCTTGTAGCGTCTATCTAGACTTGTCCAAATGTTTCACACAGTGGGTTTGGTTTTAGCACGGACTTGTGGGTGCCTCCCTTGCCCCATGCTCGGGGTCTTGGAAGGCTGTTGATTCCGTGGGAGCAGGAGCAGCAGAGGTGGTTCTCCTCTTTCAGCAACTGCGCACTGCACGCACGCTGTGCATGTTCAATGTACACGGTACATACATGCCATGCAATCCGCTGGCCTCCTAACTCCAGGCACGAGCCAAAGGACAAAGTACACAGCTACATTACTGGTGGCTTTGGTCAGGTGGAAGCTGGTCATCGGCGACTGCCACTGTCATCGCCACTGCCACTTCCACTGCCCACTGCCCACTGCCCACTGCCCAGCCCACTACCGCTCCAAAGGCCAATCAACTCCTCCCCCGTTTCGTTTCCCCCCCTTTCTCCTAGGCCCCCCAAACCAGCAGATCACCAACGCCTCTCACTGCTACTTATCGCTGCACATCTCCAAACCCAGCGCATAAGAGCAACACACTGTTGAGACAAGAAAAAAATTCGCTAGGCTACCAATTTAACAAAAATCATTCATGACCCATTGCATTGCATAACATGCGACCTTATGCTGCAAGAAACCAAGCTGCAGAAAGAGCTTGGCATCAGTTCCCACCAAAAAGAGAACCCCAGCAAATCGGCATTTGGCGGAGAGCCAGAAAGAGGACCCAAGAAGAAAAGAAGAACGAACACTCACCCCAGATTGCTGTCATCTTCAGCATTTGGAAGCCTATCAACTTGGCCCGCAAGTGTATGTAAGTACCTGATTTACCATGTGCCAAGATTCCAAGGCTTTCTTGGCTTCATGAATAAGGCGAACTAAGGCAACCCACAAAGGGAATCTTCACAACACCACAAGTCAGCTTAATGCTTATGAACTAGTCAATCTGCTACAACTCCGTATTCATCAGTCTGTTGCATTGATTGACGCGTGGGGATCAAAATTCACCAACAACATGTATGATGGCCTGTGCATGAAGTCATCGTGGTTTTGCCCTTTGGGCTGTTTATTATCAGGACTTTGATCTTTTCTCGAAAATAAGGGCACCCGAAAATAAAGGGGCTGTCTTGTCTTGTTCAGACAGCAGAGAATAAAGCGGCCTGGAAAACCAGGGAGACACAGACAGCCTGCACATAACATCGCTATAATGAGTGTGATGAGTGTAGGGTGATGAGCGTGACGAGCGTGCCGAGGAATTACTGTGGGACCCTATCGATAGCGATAAAGCTTAAAGATGAGATGGCTAATCCCTGACCAACACTTCCTTCTCATTTCACACCGAAACGACCAAACATGACGGCCCCCCCATCAAAGCCAAGTCAAGACCCACCTTTATCCCGTTATCTACGCCACATGCAGCCACACACCGACGCCACCTCTCACTAAGCGGGTCACGCGCGACATCACACTTTTGCTGCCTTTCTTGTGGATCCTCAAGCCCTATGCCAGAAAAATCATAATTGTGCGGGAGAATCCCGGTAGATTCTGCAACAACTCACCAGGAATGAGTCGCCGCACACAACCAAACACCCCACACTTCTTTCTGCTTGCCCTAGAACTTTTCCAACCGCACAAGAAGAAATTGTCGTGACCTTCCGACTGTGAACTTGACGATACATCCCCAATTATCCCAACTTTACGGCCAAGTATAGGACAGTCAGGATGAAGTACATTCATTCGGAAGAGATTCTCAACATCCCTGAGGGGGGTACGTTATTTTCAATTTCCAACCATCACGAGCTCCAATTTCTGCCAAACTGCCGGCCACTCGAACAGAACCGCCCCCAGTGCGGAATCGAAGAAGCTCGATTCACCCGCCGTGAAAATGACAATGTTGGCTAACTTTTCCTTACAGTCAAGGTGAACATCAAGTCGAGAATCGTCACCGTCGAGGGTCCCAGAGGTATGCGAACACCATTTCAATCCACACACCACACACAAATGCACCAGCTCGCCACGAACGATGGACGTCATTTATCTGCACTGTTTTTGGTTCTTCCAAACCCAAATCCAAACATTGAGAAAACCAACCAACGACCAACAAAATCGACAAGCGGATCATGAACTCGAAAAACAAGCTCAGATCAGGTTAGGAGGAGAGGGGTCGTTATTGTCAGCGAAATATCCGTGTCGAGAAGAATATCGAGCCATCTCCGTCAACGGGCCGAAACCAACGACCAACTCAACCAGCAACCCCGCCAACCAACCCACCACTCACTTCGCTGCACCATGAATCATCTGCGGGAACTTCAGTATCTAATTCGATTCTTTTTTTTCTGTGTTTAGGCAAGCTGGTTAAGGATCTGAGCCACATCGCTGTGTCTTTCACCGTCCCCAAGCCCAAGACCATCGCCATCGAGATCCACCACGGCAACAGAAAAAATGTGGCTGCTCTCCGGACTGTCCGCACCCTGATCAACAACCTTATCATTGGTGTGACCAAGGGTTACAAGTACAAGATGCGCTACGTCTACGCCCATTTCCCCATCAACGTCAACATTGAGAAGAACGGCGAGACCGACCAGTACGAGGTTGAGATCAGGTACGCAATTTCACATAGCCGGACGACCTGCAGTGTTGCAATTGCATGGATCAGATTACAGTTTCTATCCCTGCAACTGTGATGCTGCAAGTCGTTCTCTAAGGCTACCCTCTGCCTACAATTGGCTCCATGTCTAACTTTTGGTGACTTTCACAGAAACTTCATTGGTGAGAAGATCGTCCGCCGTGTCGTCATGCGCCCCGGTGTCGATGTCGAGGTCTCCAAGACCCAGAAGGATGAGCTGGTCCTGTCCGGTAACTCCCTGGAGAACGTCTCTCAGTCCGCTGCCGACATTCAGCAGATCTGCCGTGTCCGCAACAAGGATATCAGAAAGGTAAGAATAATAATATCAACGGAGGACAACGCCCACAGGCTACACTATACGCCTCCCTGTTTCCACATGCCGGTCATCTGGTTGCTAACTATCTGTCTAGTTCCTGGACGGTCTGTACGTCTCCGAGAAGGGCAACATCGTTGTTGATGAGCAGTAATTTTGCGGTCAAATAGACTTGTGTTATTCTGCGTTTCCAGGCCTCTTCATCATATCGGGAGAGCGGAAAGCTCATTGCATGTACAGTAGCACGGTGCTACCAAAACCATGATCAGGACGGTGTTATCTCTTTTCCGGGCGACTCTTCTACAGGACAAAAAAAAGTTTCGTTAAATCCACATGATGATGGCTTTCCTTTGTTTGGGCCGGGGATGAAATTGGTTGTTTTTTTTCTTCTTGGGGACTGACCGTCTCTGTTTGACCACCTGTGAACATGCACATACCAGATTGGTGGACGAGGATGGATAGTGCACTTTACTTGTCACCCATGAGAGGAGAGGGATGAAGATGGGAAAAGCACAAGAGGGCAGCCTGGATGGACGGCCGTCTCTGTTTATTCTGCTTGGTCTTGGATACACACAAAAAAAACGGTAAGGGTAACATGACGATTATGGACTTTATGTTAGATTCGTGAAATACCAATCACACGATAAACAGCCATGCAAATAGGTTTCCATCTCGGGACCTGGTAGTAGTGACCTAGAATAAACATCATAAATGACAGCATGTGTTCTTCCATTTAGCTTTGTACATATGTGAGATGTGAAGAGGGGGTAAAAACAGAAAAAAAGGCACAACAATCGGCTCGGTGGTAACAAGATAGGAATGTACGGCAGCATTGGGGGTAACTCCGGTGCACCAAAGAGGAAGGAACAAGCAACAATGTATACGGAAAAGTGGAGACGCATGAATCAGAGGGGATGTTGTGTGGGGGCCAAGAGAAAAAAAATATGTAGACATGTAGGAGGGGCTCACAAAGCAGAGCGGTGAGAGAGAGAGAGAGAGAGAGAGACAGAGAAATGTGATGGTGAAGATGATCGAAAGCAAAGCAAAGAATAATAAATAGAAAACTAAAAGAGAAACTCCAGCCCGGATACACAAAAAAGCAACGCGACAGATCAGCCGTAAGAAGAAAAAAACACATGTCTTTTCCCCAAGCCGGGAGGAAAGAACAGGTCGTTAGATCAGACCACACATCACATGTAGATTAGAAAATAAATGGCAGAGGCCAGCAAGCGTGAGCAGCGCTGAAGGTGCACCAGCCGTACAGTACAGCCCAAGGCCTCTCGGGTCCGAAAGCCGTGTATCGCAGTCGGCCTCCTTTTTTTTCGCCTTCTCGTCGAGATTTATCTGCGGCTGTTGCGGCTGCGGCTTCGACTGCGACGGCTATTGGTGTGACTGCGACTGTTCGCATGGCTGCGGCTTTGGCTCCGGCTGTGACTGCGGCGGCTTGGCTCCGGGCTACGGCTACGGCTACGGCTGCTGCTGCGGCTGGAGCTGCGGCTTGGGCTGCGACTCAAGCTGCGGCTACGGCGAGACTGCGAACGTGTACTGTGCGTCCGCCTGCTGTTCTGCGTCTGGCCGGTCCGCTGGGTGCGGCTGCTGCTGCGCGTCACACGTGTACCGTAGCTGGCATGGCTGACGCCACTGCGGTTAGGCGTGGGTGCGCCAGAGCGCGAGCGCCGGGTGCGACCGCCAATGCTGGCGCTTCCTGTAACTGTATCGACGTGTTAGTATACAACGTATTTGTTCGATGCACTGAGGTAGAGACCAGGAAGTCGCGGTGACTTGACTTACCTTCACTTCCGTAGTATCCGGGGGTGTACATTGCCTGAGATTCACGCGGGGCCTTCTTGTCCTTCTTCATGTTCAGCATGGCCAGCATAGTGCCTGCAACAGCGCCCAGACCGAGCCATCCCTTGCCGCTTGATTTCTCACGGCGCTTTTCGCCATGCCAGCTATCGCGTCTGCTATTTCTGCGGCCAGCGCCAGCAGCCATTGCTGCTGCGCCGCCACGTCCACCCTGTGAATAGTAGTCGGAATCAGAAACAGATTCGTATTGCTCGACCACCTCGATGTTGCTGCTGCTGCCGTGGCTGTTATCGCTGCGCCGACTGCCAAAGATGGTGGCCCATAGGCCTCGCGCAAGGCAGAAGAAGCACAAGGCACCGAGAATGGCAATGCCGACAAGGGTTCCAAAGACAATGCCGAAAATGCCAGCGGCACTCAGGGAGCTACCGCCATCGTCGTCGTCATCGTCGTCGTTGCTTTCGTCGCTGCCGTTGATCGAAGTGGCAGACGAAGTGGCCGTGGCCGTTGGGCGGAAGGGCGCCAGGAACTCGGTAGTCACGACACCATTGATGGTGGTGACCATAGTCTTGCCGCTGCCGTTTCCACCAACAACACCCGTAGTAACGGGTAGCTCGGAGTCGACGGCGACACACTGGCCCTCGGCAGCACATGACTGCCACGAAGCGCAGCAAATGGTGCCGCATGAGGTCTCGCCTTCATTCTGCGGTACACAGGAAGCGCCTCCTGTAGGTACAGCGCCCCAGACGCCGGATACAATGCCGGTAGCGACGGCGTCGTCCGGTATGGCAACAGGAGTAGGGGCGGCTAAGATGGAGGGCGCATATCTGAGAAGGGCGGCCACTAACAGCCGAGTGGCGGCGTTGGTCCGCATCTTCATGTGAGGGCGGCCTCTAATAACGGGGGAGGAGGGTCGAGAAGGCGAATTGTAGCAGTTGGAATGGAAAAGACCGATGTGGTGTAAAAGGGAGGTACTGCTGTTCGTTCGAGGAATGCGTATATGTGTCGAAGGTCAAGAAGGGTGGGATCGGGAGGAGAGAGGCTCAATCGGTGAGGCTGGAAAACAAGAGACAACGACAGAGAAAACAGGCAGAACAGAAAAGAAAAAAAGAAAAAACGGCAAAAGATAAGCCACGGATATGCTGTACCTTTTGTTACTCCTCCGTATGCAGGTGCAACGCAATGCAAAGAACCAGCAAGCCCTCTTGTTAGAGCCAGAAAGGCAGCAAAGAAAAGTCAATGCTGGATGCTGGATGCTGGTTGGCCTTCGCTGCGGTGCTATGGCAACGGATCCCAGCATGGAGGCTTCCTTGTGGAAGCTTTGTTAGAGGGGGTGTAAGTAAGGCAAGTCGAGACTATCTAGCCAAGCAAAAGATCAATCAATCCAAGGGCGAAAACGAAGATAAATGGCGGCTTTAAAGAGATCGCATCGCGAACGGTCAGGCTGGCACGAAGTCAGCAGAGGCAGAGATGCGCGCTGCATCGTTATGCTGCCAGTGTTTCCTGGTTTCTTCTTCTTTTTTTTCTCCCAGCCTCTTTCATTGACGCGCCGGCCCCTGCAAAACGCGAACAAACAGGTTTAATTGAAGATATCGCCCTCGTTTGGCTTTGGCTGGCGGTGGCCGGGTTTGCCTTCGTTTCGTTCCATTTGTTATGCGCTGCGGGGCAACCGAAGCCAAGGCTCTGAGGCCAAGTTATCGAATCATCTCGGGCTGTGTTTGGGGGCTTCTGTTTTCCAGGCAGTGTGTTAGTCAGCGAAACAGGCGGTTTAGTGAAGTGCACAGTGCATACATACCTGTACTGATCTGTACCATCACCACCTGCATCGTCATCTTCAGGCTGGCGATACCCCCGCACAAAGTCCGCTCTTCTCATTTATGCCCTGTCCCGTCCCGCTGTGCATAGCCAGTCTTGCCCTTCCCTTGAGTGTGTTGCATCTGATCTGAAACCCTCTCTGCATCTCTTGTTGTCTTTGTTGATGCCTGCAAGTGGACTCCCTCCCACCACATCAAACATAGCCGCCCTTTGTTGTTGGGCGTCCTTGTTGGTTTGTGGATTGTATCTATCTATGTTGGGTGTGACAATCAGCCGCCATTGTTCCTCTTCTAGCCTGAGGCCGTACCAAGTACCAAGTGCCGAGTGCCAAACTAGAGGAAAAATGTACCTGTATTTGCAATTGAGGCTGATTGGTGCTGATGATAGCAAAGTGGAGTCGCAGAGCCAAAGGCTATACTGAGCTTTGGCTTATATCGCAACAGTGACAAGCTTCAACTAAGCCTTGTTCCGCTGTGATAGTACAGTACTTGCTATTCCCCTGTACCCGCAACCCTTACACAAGTCACGCATTACTGCAAGCTCCTCATCCAAAGCTATGCTTCCTGGAAGCTCCACTCAATTTTCACAGCCTTGTCCATTTTCGAACTAAGCCTACCTGCTAACAATCATATCATAACTTCGTGCGTCATAATACATTTTGTCGTTGCCCATCTTTCGCACTTTGCACTTTTATTTCTTAGTTGCGTGCGTGTTTTTTTCTTCTCAGCCTTGTCTAGTGCCCGATTGATTGATTTCTCCAAGGTCTCATCAGAATTGCACTGAGCTCAATTGCTCATCATCCTCACCCACGGCCGCCATCCTTTGTTGCGCGCTACTCGAACGACCCGACAGCCTCGTAGCCTGTTTCTCTTAATCAACCTCGCCCTTCCATAACGAGACAAAAACGCCCACCTGCGAAAATAAAACCCTCTGACCATTGACTTCCACCACCACCGAGCACCATGTTCATCGACCCCTCTGCCTATCTGGCTACCCTCCAGAATAACATTCGCCAGCGCCCCATTGCCTGGGACGGTGCTGTCAGAGCAAGCTCTATCACAGATGCTCAACTGGCCAAAATCCGCGCCCTTTCCAGCACCCAGAAGCCCGAAGACCGCCGGAAAACTGTCGAGAATGACCTGACCGGCTTTGCGGAGCTTTTCCTGGGCTCACCGGGGCAGCCCAGCTCGCTTGAGTCTGCTGCTAAGCACGCAAACATCATTCAGCATCTGCTGGTCCTGTTTGGCGATCTTTTGGAGCGTAAGTTTGACTGTCTTCTTGTCGGCACGATAGCGCAGCTGGAGATGTTGCAATTTCCTCTTCAACTACTTCTATGCCTATGCATTTTGGTATTCGCGCATTTTTTTCCCCAACCAGTTCACTGTCCAGACGCCGTGGTCCTGGAAAGCTTGCTCCAAGAACTGCCGCCATTAAATGTCGCAACCAAACATGCACCAACCCCACCAAATACGGTCTCACGCGCACAAGCGGGCACAACCTGAGATGTACATTGCTAACTTAGGATTTCCGCATCAGTTGTCCCCAAATTCGCCTTTTCCCTCTTCAACACCGGAAACCCCTGCCCTACACTTCTAGGCCTCCTCGCTCACTCCAATAACTCGGAAGACACCATCCCGCTACTGGCCTCGACCGTTCTGACCACCATAATTGCCTCTACCCGCGATCAATCAGCTACCACCCTCAAAGACGCTCTTCCTGTTCTTCTCACATATCTCTCCGGCCTGGCCAAGAGCCAAGACTCTGGTCTCCAGGCCGTCGCCGTGCAACAGTACTCGTCCCTATTGTACGGCCAGGCCCCGCGCCAGGAGTTCTGGGCGCATCGCAGCGAAACTGTGGAGCCGCTGGTCAACATCCTGCGCACAGCTGCTGGTGTTGGTGCCAATGGAAACTCCTCTGCTAGCATGTGGAGTGGCGTTTCCAACGGTCGCTCGGCTGGTGCCGATGGGTATATCAACGGAGGCGTTGGCCTCCAGCTCCTCTACCACGTTCTCCTGGTCCTTTGGCAGCTTAGTTTCGAGGCGGAAGAGATTGGCGATGAACTTGACGAGTGAGTGCTGCTGCTTTGATTTGCCCTGTCTGAAGTTTTATGTCATGTACTAACAATTGCCGTTTAGCGAGTATGACATCATAGTGCTTTACACTCAGCTTCTCAAAGTTTCTCCCAAGGAAAAGACCACCCGCCTGCTCATTGCTACACTGAACAACCTCCTCGAAAAGAACCCCAAGTCTCTGTTGCCGATTGCTGTTCTTGCGCGCCTGCCAGCCCAGGTCGAGACCATGGTTAGCCGCCACATGACCGACCCCGACCTGGTCGAGGACCTGACCGGTCTCAAGGAAATGCTGGATGAGTACAGCAAGAACAAGACCACGTTCGACGAGTACATGGCCGAGGTACAGTCCGGCCACTTGCGCTGGTCGCCGCCTCATCGCAACACAGTATTCTGGGCCGAAAACGCCCGGCGCATCCTGGAGCACAACCAGGGCGAGATTGTGAAAAAGCTGGCCGAGATCATGAAGAAGCCGTGGGACAATGACAAGCAGGTTCTGGCGATTGCTTGCAACGACATTGGCTATCTCGTCAAGGAGGTGCCGGAAAAGAGACACCAGCTAGACAAGCTGGGCATCAAGACGCGCATCATGGAACTCATGGGTGAGGCCAACGAGACTGTGAGGTGGGAGAGTTTGCGGGCTCTGGGCGGCTGGTTGAAATACAGCTTTGATTCCAAATAGGACACACCGAGGTATTAGAAGCGGTGGTGCTGTCTTGTCTTACGAGAGGGGGATGTACCCCTCCATTTTGAATACTGTTCTCTTGTTTTTTTGGTTGCAGAGTCATGTTGTGTTGTGCTACTGGGAGGGAATGTGTACTACATTTCTGTCTTTTTTTGTTTTATTTTTTTTCTCCTCTCTCGTGATTTGAGTTGTACTTTTTGTGAAAGAAAAAAACCCAAAAAAAACAATAGAGTCAAAAACAGATACCGGATGTTGGTTTCCCGTGGAAAGCACAGCTGGAGTTATTTCCTGGCTGATAAGCCCATGATGGGCGTTATCGTCGAAGCTTGATCCTTCGCTACAGTGGATAGAAGCTCCAGCTACGAAACACATTAAAACACGAGTAAAAAGAAGAATAAAGGTGGATATTTCGGCACTGCGCATCTGCCGCTGTAACCTGTAGCATCCAACCAACTTATTTGTCTTGTCACAAGCAGCAAAATCTTCAACTCGCAGAATTCCAGCTACGGTGAAGTTGTAGTGCTACCTGTATATTCCCCACTTTTGAGGTAGGTCTGTAGCCGGACCCCACTAGTCCGCTTCAGCTTCCTTCTGGCTTCGGGCGCGAGGCCAAACAAGCCCGCGGAAAGGGATTTGTGCTTGGCGTGTCCAAGCTGGCTAGCCTGTGAGAGCGCCTTCTTATGTTCTTCTTCTCTCCTGTGCATTGATTCCTGGTGAATGAGTTATCGTGAACAGACACAGTTTGAGCTTCATTTTGCGTCTGAGAGGCTTCTTCACCGGCACCCTACTTTTTTCTTCTTCTCTTTATTTGGGACTCCGTTGACCCGGCTAACCCTGCTCTGTTTATCTGCAAGCTGATAGCACGTGCTCGCTCGCCAACCCTAAACCCGCAGTCTCCCCCACTCTCCTCCGCAGACTCAGAACAATGGCGTCAACTCTGGCCCGCCGGGCCGTTGTCGTGCCCAGACTGCAGGCCAGATTCTCATCGTCATCCAGCGATGCCCTAGGCAAGACCCCGCTCTATGATTTCCACGTGGCCCAGGGTGCCAAGATGGTCCCGTTCGGTGGATTCAACATGCCGATCCAGTACGGCTCCGTCGGCCTCGTCGAGTCGCACAAGTTCACGCGCTCGCACGCATCGCTGTTCGATGTCTCGCACATGGTGCAGCACATCTTCGAGGGCCCCAGCGCCGCGCCCTTCCTTGAAAAGGTCTCGCCCGCCGACGTGTCGGGCCTGGCGCCCTTCCAGAGCCGTCTGAGCACGCTGCTGTGGCCGGAGACGGGCGGCATTGTCGACGACACCATAATCACGCGCATCGGCGAGGAGAAGTTCCACGTGGTAACCAATGCCGGGTGCCGCGAAAAGGACCTCAAGTACTTTGACGACCCGCTGGTTACCAGCGGCGTTCCCGCTCCCAAGGATACCTGGCGTGTTGAGAACAACGGCGGCCTGGTGGCTCTGCAGGGACCCAAGGCTGCCGAGATCCTCAAGGCTGTGCTGGCCACCGACGTCGACCTGGCGACCTTTTACTTTGGCAGTGTGATTTTTGCCCAGCTACGTCTGGCCGGCGGCAAGACCAGCCGCACTGTGCAGATTGCCCGCGGCGGCTACACGGGCGAAGACGGCTTCGAAATCTCAACTTTCATTCCCGCGGGCGAGTCTGGCGACGCCGTGGCCGAGCTGACAGCCATGGTCGAGGCACTGATGGCCGCCGGCGGCGAGAACCTGAAGCTGGCGGGCCTGGGCGCGCGCGACACGCTGCGGCTGGAGGCCGGCATGTGCCTGTACGGTCATGACTTGGACGACACTACGACGCCCGTCGAGGCGTCGCTGTCGTGGGTCATCCCGCCGACGCGCCGCGCATCAGGTGGGTTCCATGGCGCAGATGTGATTCTGGCGCAGCTGAAGCCCAAGAGCAAGGGCGGCAAGGGCGTGGACAGACGCCGCGTGGGCTTCCTGATTGACGGGCCGGCGCCGGCTCGCGAGGGCGCGGTTATCCAGGATAAGAACGGCGAGAAGATTGGTGTGGTGACCAGTGGCTCGCCGTCGCCGTCTCTGGGGAAGAACATTGCTATGGGCTACGTCAAGGATGGCCTGCACAAGGCCGGCACTATGGTCGATGTGGTCATTCGCAACAAGACGCGGGCGGCCAAGGTTGCCAAGATACCTTTTGTGCCGTCGAACTACTGGAAGGGCGAGTAGAGAGTGATCTTGTACTCGGGATTTACACATGAGTACAGGGAGGGACATTGGAAGAGTAAGTAGCAACTGGACACTCTAACGAGACAGACATGCTGGAGGAGCAAATATGTGGAACATTAGTACTCTGCCAAGATGGACTACTGGGAGATCAGGTAGAGACAACCTGGTGCTCTACGCAAATGGGCAGTGTCTCTGGATTTACAAGAGGAAGAGAAAATATGACGAGATGGAGGAGAGGACAAGATGGAGGCTCAACCCGCTTCATCAGTAGAAGAAAAGTTAGTGAGACTAGCCACTGATGCTAAGCATGGAATCAGAGAGGAAACTGGGCTCTTTCAACAGGATTGACATGTGCCAAAAAAGAGACATGGACACAATACAGAATCAGAATCAGAACAAAGGTACCACCACCACCGTACAGAATCCAAGAGTCGCGAGACAGAACCCTGGATATCAAAATGTAGAGAGAAGCCAGCTATGACGACGATGGAGCCGGCGGTGTGTTTCCCTTGTTTCGGGCACAGGCCAGGCCGCGTCTTTAGCCTGGAGGGCTTGTCATGATACCCGGAGGAGGACCATCACGAGAACACTCGGCACATTTCCTCGTCTCCTCCCTGACAGGAGCAGAAGAGTCACGAGCACAAGCCGAAGCATGACGAAGGAAGACGGGCGTCAGTGCGGTTGGGGTAGGTCCTGAGCATATACATATATACACGTATGCACCTTGTTGATACATGTACGTTTACTTGCTGTGCTTGAGCTGTTTCCAAGGTGTGGAAATGTAGCCACTACTACATGGGGTGCCACTAAGGTAAAGAAACATGGCACCCCTCAAACGAGCGGCAGAGATTATCTAGCATTCACTCAGAGACCAGACAAGGCAGGATTATGATGTAATTGTCCAGAGACACCCCAACCTGGTGACATTGCTGCCATTCGAAAGGGGGCTCGTCGAAGTGTTGCGTGATGAGAGAAAGGAGAAGAAGGGGAGCAAAGCAGAGAAATTTTCACTGTGGAGCGGTATTTATAGGGCGGTTTGTGTGGGGCTGTTGATCACGTGCTCTTCGTTCGTTTAGGGTTATGTTAGGAGACGACCCTTACAAAGTATATCTGTAAGTCAAAATGTGAAACAAAAGTATGAGTGACGTCGATCATCACACGAACCAGAACCCCAAAACGTTGGAGTTCTCACTAGCTCTCTTTTATATCCTTTTGATCTTGCTGTTCTTGCTGTACATTTTCATCTGTCTCTTGTGCGTGGGTGAAATGCCTGCCTCAGGCCGCGGTTCGTGGGCGGGAGTCGACGTGAGGGTTGGGGTGCCCCACATCTATTTATAAAGCGGCTTCCTGCAAATGACGTCAATCTGCAGCCAGCCAAGATCACAGCGACAAGCACGCAGAAAGACCAGGACCGGGACAGCAAGAATGCCGTGCATGAGTTTTTCTTTTTTTTTTTTTTGTTTTCTTTTTTCCAGCCCGTCTTTGTCCCTCGAGAACACTGCCTCAGATCAAAGCGCAGAATCTGGGGCTTGCAACACAAGCCGGTGGGTGAGAATTTGAAGGAAGCCAAAGTCCAGCACAGCAGCCAAGACCCATCAGGGTTCTTCAAGGTCAACTGTGGCTTCACCTGCTGATCCTCCCGTGGGCCATCGTGGCTCTATGTACTTTATTTTCTTGCCATTTTCCTTGCTGAGCGTGGGGACGAAAAGGGGGCGGGCGTCTCCTCTACTGGACGACTGGAAGAAGGACGCAGAATTTGCACTGCTTGCTTGTTTGTGATTCTGATGCTGATTCTGGGATGCTGGTCTCGTGGGACTGGACTGGCAGTTTGCCCATCTTCACGTGGAAACACAGCTGCCTCTGATTGGCCCACTTGCGACACATGCTGATATTGGCCCTTGATCAGCCTTATAGCTCCAGACAGCCAGCCAGACCAAGACCGACAAAGCAGGTGATGAACCCAAGCGTCATTCATTCCAGTACGCAGCACACATGGGATGGGATGGGATGGGATGGGATGGGGGCTTGGTGAGGGGATAGAAAACATGGCGTCAAATGCAAATGAGGGGTCTTGAAACCCACTACAGCAGCAACAAGGACCCTGCGAGATAAAAAGGAAGCAAGCGGCATTTCTGAACCGAGGGCACTGAGGGCACTGAGAGCAGCGCACAATGGCCCGAGAAATGACGGCTCCGGAAGCCAGGACTCGGGCGGGATGATGGCCTGTGCTTTTCTTTTCTCGTGTATCTATCTGTACAACAGACATCACGACGCTGCATGTGCCCGTAGCTTATAAAGCTGGCTGTATAGCCACTGCAGCTAGCTCCAACCAGCTGCTTTATTTATCTTGTATTCATCTCAATTGCTGTCACACCATTGCCTTTACGTCCTTCTGACCGGCCCATCACAGCGGTTGAGTAGAATCATTCTTTATTATCCATCACAGCGGTATTAGTCTCTTTAGGGCGTCTTTTTATAGCTCTTTTGATAGTACGAGTTTTAGGGCACTACAGGGTACTACAGGGCTCTGTAGGACTCTACAGGACACTACAAGGCACTGTACAATATCTACAGAACCCCAAAGACCTGCAGCTTTAGCGCCCTCTGGGTTCTTTCCTTCTCCACGCTCACACAAGCCACTGGCCTAGTCCCGTTTTACGCGTTCCTTCCCTTCTGGACTTGGGGTCGCTCCTTCCCAATTCTGAGCAAAGCGAGCGCACACAAAAGTGAACATTTTCTCGCGAAATAATTTCTCGATTTTTTTTCTTCTATTTATTTCCATCTTTTTCTTTGCATCATTTCTCATCATTTTTCCTCGCTTTTCTTTGTGTCTCAAGCCCCCAATTGAACTGCTTGCAATTGCTCTTCTTCAGTGAAGCTGCTGCAGCATACAAAAGGCCAAAGCCCAGAGCTTCTCTTCTCTCTCTCTCCCCACGCCAGGCGCTTCTTATTCCTCTCTTCCTCTTTACCAACACACTGTTCGGCTCCAGACCGACACACGCCTTATTTCTTTGCATCTCTGTCTTACACACAAATCATCACTCTGTTTGACAGACAGTCTCTCTCTACATTCTCTGTGACGCAATGCAGTCTCAGTCTCGGCCACGCCTTTGGCCTCGCTCTCGATGGCTGCAGTCGTCGGTCGCAGCTTTGCTCTTGAGCCAACAGGCTTCGGCTCTCGCCATTGGCAAGGTGCCCTCCAGTCCCGAAGCCCAACAGAACCAACATGTTCTGCCTTTGCATGAAACTGCGCGCAAAAACCTGCAAGACAGCAGTTCTGGCGGCTCGAAGCTCCACGGCCGTTTCCTGCACATCACTGGTGCGTAGTGTAACCTTGTCCCAGATTGGAACAAGACATCCTCCTCTTACAGCCCGCTAACCAATAAAATCATGTCATCTCATTTCACAGACTTCCATCCTGATACCTTCTACAAGGCGCACACTTCCACAGCCGAAGATCTCGCCTGTCATCGGTCTTCCGGCCCTGCGGGATACTACGGCGCCGAAACCTCCGACTGCGACTCGCCCGTGCACCTGGTTGACTCCGTACTCGCCTGGATTGACGAGAACATCAAAGACACCGTCGACTTTGTCATCTGGACCGGCGACTCTGCCCGCCACGATAGCGACGAAGAAATCCCTCGAAATGCCTCTCAAGTGCTTGGCACCAATAAGCTCATGGTCAAAAAAATCACCAAGCTGTTTAGCGACGACCAGGGAAAGCTGACCATTCCGATTATCCCCAGTCTGGGAAACAACGACATCCTCCCGCACAACATTTTGATGCCTGCGCCCAGCGAGTGGCTGCGTACATACACCGACGTCTGGGAAGCCTTTATTCCTGAATCGCAGCGCCACTCGTTTGAGTTTGGCGGCTGGTTCTACGTCGAAGTCATCCCAAACAAGCTCGCCGTGTTCAGTGTCAACACGCTTTACCTGTTTGACCGCAACGCTGGTGTCGACGACTGCGTGAACCCGTCCGAGCCTGGCTTCCTGCACATGGAATGGCTGCGCATCCAGCTGACCCAGATGCGCGCCCGGGGCGTCAAGGCCATTCTCACCGGCCATGTCCCTCCTGCACGCACAGCCGGCAAGCAAAACTGGGACGAGACATGCTGGCAAAAGTACAACCTGTGGCTTGTACAGTTCCGCGACGTCGTTGTCGGCTCCATCTATGGCCACATGAATATCGATCACTTCCTTCTCCATGACAGCAACGACCTTGATATTCTACAGACAAATGGCATGTCTCAACTTGTCTCCGAGGATGAGCCTGCCGACGACCAGATGGACCAGGATGAAGAGGGCATTGTGCACGATGAAGCTGCTTCCATCTATGCCTCTGCCAACTATCTGGTCGACCTGCGCAAATTGTGGTCCAAGCTTCCTGACCCAAATGCCGCCATAAATCCTGCCGACTCGGAAGCCGAGTTTTCAGCAGCCCACAAGAAGCCATGGAAGGGCATCGGAAACAAGCATGCCGAGCGCTACCACCTGTCACTCGTGTCACCTAGCATCGTGCCCAACTACTTCCCTACTATCCGCGTTCTCTCTTACAACACTGAAGGCCTTGACGGCCCGCTCTGGCGTGATGTCGAAAACGTCTTCATCAAGGAGGATTCTTCCGATGAAATCGGGACTCTGCGCCTACATGCTTTGGAAAACGAGATCGAAATGGCCAAGAAAAAGATGAACGACAAGAAGGGCAAGAAGGGCAAGAAGGAAAAGAAAAACAAAAAGGGAAAGAAGAAGCCTCACAAGGACCCTCACCTGGTTATCCCCGAGCCCCCCGCTAAAGGGACCCCGCCCGGGCCTGGATACGAGATGCAGACCCTCTCATGGCTTGGATACGTGCAGTACTACGCCAACCTCACCCACCTCAACAACAACGTCAAGTCCTCCGCCCCTGACAAGAAGAAGAAGAAGCCTGCCAAGGGCAACTCCGTGGAGCTCCGATCACTGCCTGAAGACGAGGCCGAAGCCGAGTATGATCTCGACCTTGAATGGGAAGACAATCTTGAACTCGAAGACCAAGTCGACCAGACCAAGTGGCGCGAAGGCCCCCACAAGAACAAAAAGCTGCACAAGAACCCCAAGCATCTGCCCTTCAAGTTCGAGGTCGAGTACAGCACCTTTACCGATAAGGTCTACAAGCTCAAGGACCTGACAGTCAAGAGCTACGTGAAGCTCGCCTACCGCCTCGCCAAGCACAAGGCCAACAAGGGCGGCAAGGCTTCAGACCCTCTGTCGACGGATATGGAGGTAGACAAAGATGACTACGAATATGATGACGACGAGGCGAGCGACGCGCTCAAGAAGGGCGGCAAGGGCAGAAAGTCAAAGGGCAAAAAGAGGAACAAGAAGAACAGAAACAAGGTGTGGAGACAGTTCTTGGAGTTTGCATTTGTCAAGACTCTTGACAAGAAGAAGATTGACAGCTTGGATTGATGACTTATGTTTTTTTTCTTTCTTTTTGGGCGGGCGTTAGCTTTTTGCTTGGATTTTTTGGATATTGGATTCTGCTTTGGTGTTTTGGTAGCATAGGCTTCATTTACATACATGCGATTTGGTTTCACCGAATAATGCTCTCTATGACGTCATGTGTCGGAACTTGGTGGGACATGGATATCGTTATATTGAAGGCCGAAGTAGTCTAGAAATCAGCGGCGGCACTTTTGTGCAGGGCTTCTCCTAGTCCGAGAAGCCATTCCACTCTTCGTCTTCTTCCTCACTCTCCTCTTCGTCGTCCTGCATCTCGTCATCGTCATCGTTGTCCTCGCTCTCGCTCTCGCTATCCTCAGTCTCCTCGACGTCATAGGTGCCGGAAACATCCCATCTGTCGCCCTTGGCACTGCGCGACACATACTTGACAAACTTCAGCGCGCCGCCGTCGCGCAGCACGATGCACATGTTGTTCCAGGCCGCCGGCTGGAAGAACAGGATGTTGTCGTCTTCCGAGCTGGTCTTGTACACGGCTGCGTCGGCGTCGGCGTCGTCGTCGCCAGCCATGTACACCTCGTGGCCGCCGATGTCGAGCTTCTCTTCTTCCGCCTCGTCCGCCTTGCTGGCGCTGGTACCAGCCTTGTTGCTCTTGGCGGCGGTGTCGTCCATCTCCTCATCCTCATCCTCGTCCCCGTCTTCATCCTCGTCAGCGCCCCATCCGGGCGTCGGCGTGAAGCCCAGGTTAACCTCGAGCCGGGGCTTGCCCTCGTAGCCAGTGGCTAGCGTGTAATCCAGTCCGCGTCTGAACCGTCTAGCAATCACGTGCTGCGTCTTGAGGGCCGTGCCGGTGACGAGCTGGAGCCAGCGGTGGAATTGTCTGCTGCACAGGAACACGTCCAGTAGCTCCGTGACGGGCGTCATGCCAGCCTCCTTGCCTTTGCCTTTGCCCTTGGTCTTACCCTGTCGCTTTGGCGTGGCTGCACCGGTGGTCTGGTACAGGAAGCGGTGCTTGTGTGGCGGCCGCGCGACCTTCCATTCGCTGCTGGCCTCAATATCGCTGTATGTCTCGGGCAGAGATGCCTTCTCGGCAGCCTCTACATAGCTGCGCAAGGAAGAAGCAAAGGCCGGTGCCAGAATGTCACCGATGGTAATGGTGCTGTTTTCTTTAAAGTGATCCTTCATCTGTCCAATCATGTCGGGGGTCAAATACATGGGCGCAATGTACTTGAGCAGAAACTCGAGATCGTCTTCCTCCCAGTCGTCCAGGCCGGCCTGGTCCACCGGTGCCGGCGCCACCACTGGCGCATCATACTGGTCAGGATTTCCCTGCAGCTGCATCAGACCACTGCGCTCCTGCAGCTTCTCTTCTGCACCAGCCACAAACCCCTCCTCGCCCTGCTGCGGGATGTGGAACCAGCCGCTGATAGCCATGCGCACGCGGCTGCCCTGCTTCTGCAGCTCCGCGGCGCTCTCGGCATGATACACCTCCTCGACGTCGTGGAAGCTCTCGCCAGGCTGCACGGCAAAGAACGACAGCTGGTTCCATGCCGGCGGGATGACCTTGGCGGCGTCTGGCTGCGGCGTGCGCGCCACCTGGCCATCCGCAGCGTTCTTGCTCTCGGTGACGGGGAACAGGCGCAGCGCACCGCCCCATGACGGCTGCCACGGCGTGTCGGGGTCGGTCAGGTACAGAATGTAGCTGACCTTGCGGCTGCCAATGACGTCGTCATGGCACAGCAGGAAGCAGCCTGGTGTGTAGACGTTGATGGCCATGTCGGTCTTCTTGCCGCTGAGCGGGCCGCAGCCGGTGATGTGCGAGACGTAGTTGCGGAAGGACTCGGAGTACAGACCATCGCGTAGCTTGAGCAGTGACGGCAGCTTGGCCAGGGCTTCGGGCTCCAGGCCGTCCAGATTGGCGAGATCGCCTGACTGGTGGATCTTGTAGATATCGGTCTCCTTGGGGGTGAACGACACGTTTTCACGAATCTCGTTGCGCACGTTTCGTAGCAGGGAGTCATTGACGAGCTCGTGGATCACGGCGTGCTTGTACGGCGCAGACGTCGCATACTGCTTGGTGTAGCTGTCGAGGACTTTGGATTCGAAGAGACCGTTGCGGAAGCGTTTCTGGGCCTCATCTTTGGAGAGAGCTTCACGAGGGGTCAATGTGAGCAGTTGATATCCAATGTGGGCATGTAACCAGTCTCTGGCGCAAAGCCGACACAGCCACTTTTATATCCGGGGGCCTTACCGGTGGAAACCGAGCGCTTCTTTGCCGCCATCTTGGAAGCGGACTTTTCCGTCTTGCGCTTACTCGTAGCCATGGCTGAGAAATGGTTGGTGGGGATATTCAATGAGAGTGACACAGACAGCACAGCGCATGTGAAAAAGTCTGCCACAGAAAATTGCAAAGTTTATAGCCAGCAACACATCGGATCATCATCAGACCATTAGCCTCAATTTCTGAAGTTCTATTTTTTTTGTGGGGCAGAATCTTATCGCTTATCACTTATCAACGATGTATGTGCAACGGGCAACTACCCGCAGGACACCACGATCTATTGTATGTGCAACGCAACTACCACGCAGGACATAGCAAAGTGGCCAGTTGGCAGACAAAAAGTGATGCCTGAAATTTAGGGTGCAAAATGACAAGCCATACCAGTGCTCACGTAAAAGCTACATCTGAACCACCACCACACGATGTGTATTGAGAGCGGAAACTAAACAGACAGCCTTAGTTTAGCCGCTTGTCTACGGCGTTGCGCAACAGCGCAATCACATCGGCAGGATCCTTTGCGCCAAACACGGCGCTACCGGCCACAATGACATTGGCGCCAGCTTCGGCGGCCTGGTCGATGGTGCCAGGGCCAAGGCCTCCGTCAACCTCAATGTTCAGCTCGGGGTATCTTTCGCGGAGAGCCTGCACCTTGGGCAGCTCGGAAGCCATAAACTTCTGGCCTCCAAACCCAGGCTCGACCGTCATGATGAGGACCATCTGGACCGGCTTTGTCAGCATTGTTCTGTGCTTGTCATATCATACGGACTGGGCGGTGGCTTACATCGGGACGCTCGCTCGCGTCGGGGTTCTCCAGAATCTCCCACAGCACATCGACGGGAGTAGCAGGCTTCAGGGCAATGCCCGCCAGCAAGCCCTGGTCGTGGATGTAGTTGATCAGAGCCTTGGGAGAAGTCTTCTCTTCTGTCTTGACCTCGGGCTCCTCGGCAGCCGACGAGAATGCAGCCTCGTAGTGGAAGCAGTACAGATCGCAGCCGGCCTTCTTGAACTCCTTGACCCATTTCTTGGGCTCGGCAATCATCATGTGGCAGTCAAAGGTGCCCTTGCCGTGCTTCTCAGTCGGCGGCTTCACATGCTTGCGGATTTTGGTGACAACAGGAGGGCCAAAGGTCAGGTTGGGCACGAAGTGGCCATCCCTACAGATGTGCTGTTAATATACAAGCCAGGATGGGCCCATGGCCTGATATCCAGCGGCAGCTTACATAATATCAACATGAAGCCAGTCGGCTCCCTGCTCGATGGTGCGGGAGCAGTCAGCTCCCAAGTCGGCAAAGTCCGCCGACAGAATAGAAGGGGCAATGATTGCGCTGGGGGCCATGATGAGATCAGATAAGGTGTGGTGGTTGCAGAGAGGCGAAAATTCAGGTGTTCACAGAATCTTAGATGATGCTTAATACGGAGCTTATCGTGATGCCTAATCTAATGCTTCGGGGCTTGTCGTTCAACAAATCGGCCCCGACCCCACCATGTCAGAAAGTTGGTGGGGAGGCAGGTGAAAAAGCGGGCTTGAGCAGGTGTCAACTTGGCAGACAGCAAGCTGTACGGCAATGCTGGAACAGGACCAGATGAAGGCTTGGGCTAATAATTGGCGATTATCGCTGGGCTACTTGCTATCTGAGAACTTCTGGCTTCTACGATTATACCGAATCAAAGGCAAGTACATCTATCAATAATGTTTAGATCACCGCTGTTACAAGGGTTAGAATGTACCGACATTCACGTGACCCGACACAGGAGCTAAAATTGGTACTGGGTATACCCGCTAAAGTATCCAAAAACGTACGTGCTAAACTCCAACGAACACCCTAAGCGCGTCGAAATTTCGCGAAAAAAATCCAGACAAACAATCGTCACATCACCACACGCCAGCTCTAACTGCTCGAACCTCAGCTTTGCGCCCATCTACAACAGCTTATTTTACCCTCATAATTTGTACCTACGAGCCTTGAAACATAGACATATTGCCTGACAGCTGCATACCGGCCAACCGGACCTCCCGCTCCAACCAACATCCGTCGCCATCTCCCTCGATATACACGTTGCAGAAGCATCGCGCCTCTGTATAATACCTACTCTTCCGATTCATCAGTTTCTCGCGATTAATCTGCGTCGAAAATAACCATGGCCGACTACGCATACGCCGCTGGTGAAGATGACAATCTTGAGCTGAAGCGCCTCAAGAGCGAAGTGGTAAGATGGCCCGAAAAGCCCAAGGCCAGCCGATGGCAAAGCAGCAGTCTCCTCCTACTTAATGCTAACATTTCTCTGTCTTGCTCCCCCTGTAGGATGCCGATCCGGATAGCTTCGAGGCGTGGGAAAAATACGTGAGAGCTGCTGAAATGGAGGGGAGCCTCAACAGAAACTCCAGCCCGCAAGCCATTGCTTCGTTCCGCAGCGCCTACGACGCTTTCCTCTACAAGTTCCCCCTCTTCTTTGGATACTGGAAGAAGTATGCCGATCAGGAGTTCAACATCGCTGGGCCCGAGGCCGCCGAAATGGTGAGAACAATCGCTGAGTCGCGGACCACGCGCGGTGAACAGTCCCGCTGACAAATACCCCTTCTAGATCTACGAGCGAGGGTGTGCCAGCATTGGCAATTCAGTTGACCTTTGGACCGAGTACTGTTCCTTCAAAATGGAGACTACCCACATCCCGCAGCCCGTCAGAGAGTAAGTTCGCCATGCCATGGACGGATACCCTTTCCTTTCCTATCCCGTTCGTCCATCCACGCCCCTCTCCTCCCCAAATATCTATACCCATCGGAACACAGGGACAGTCTTTGTCTTCTTCATGGACGCGATAGTTTCTTCCCTCCCAAAGGACGCCCATACGACAGTCCTGCTACTGGTGCGCTTCTTGATGTCACTATGCATATATCTTACTCCATTATATGTCCTGCTGCAACATGCTATTTGATTGCCAATCTTCGGGATATGGACCACCTCAAAGCTGCCTCCTGGTGAGATATTCCAAACCCCTCTCCAGAATGGCTGGGCTTGGATTGACTCCTCACTGTTTTCTACACGAACCAGTTTTCTATCCGCCCAATGCATTGTCTTGCTTGGCTCCGACGGCCTCATCACGTGTACTCTGAGAACATTTTTTGAGTTTTGTTGTCCCCCTCCTCCTCTCCTCTCCTGGCCCCTCCCTCTGTATTGCGTTTGTGTTTGCGCCGCTTCGTCTCCAACTGACTACATGCGTTGCACTATGGCCCGATATCATTCACACCATGGCCGGATACTATGATGACGTGTTAACTGCAGCTGCCGGCGTGATTTACCCAAATCCCTATCAGTATCACACCCCCGTTTCCTAACTCTATCCCGCTCTCCCCTTGCAAGCATGGACAACCAGCTAATCCTCTCCTAGTTTGTTTGAACGCGGAGCTTCCTGCGTTGGCCTTGACTTTCTGGCACACCCTTTCTGGGACAAGTATATCGAGTTTGAGGAGCGTCAAGAAGCCCAGGATAGAGTCCTGGCCATCCTGTTGCGCCTCATCCACATCCCTATGCACCAATATGCCAGATACTTTGAGCGATTCCGCACTCTCTGCCACGACCAGCCTGTCAAAGACCTGGTGTCAGAGGAGAACCTGACTAGGTTCAAGAAGGAAGTCGCTTCTGAACACGCTGCCTTTGGCGGCGCTTCCAAGTCTGAACTTGAGGTTGAGCGTGATATCCGTGCCAAGATTGACGTCATGTACTACGAAATCTTCACACGCACTCAGTCCGAAACAACCAAGCGGTGGGCTTTCGAATCTGAGATCAAGCGGCCATACTTCCACGTCACAGAGCTAGACACCAGTCAGCTGGTGAACTGGAACAAGTACCTGGACTTTGAAGAGTCAGAAGCCAGCAATTCACGCATCGTTTTCCTGTATGAGAGGTGCCTCGTTGCCTGCGCATACTACGACGAGTTCTGGTTCCGCTACGTGAGGTGGATGTCATCGCTGCCCGATAAAGACGAGGACGTGCGCAACATCTACCTCCGCGCCTGCACAATCCATGTGCCCATCAGCAGACCAGGCATTCGCCTCCAGTTTGCGTACTTTGAGGAGGGCCAAGGCCGCGTTGACGTGGCGCGTGCTATTCACGAAGCCATCCTGATGAAGCTTCCCGAGTGCGTAGAAGCCATCGTCTCGTGGGCCCAGCTGGAGCGCCGCCAAGGAAGCCTCGACGAGGCCATCCAGATCTTCAAGGCGCAGATCGACTCGCCGCAGGTCGACATCTTCATCAAGGGCGCACTGGTGGCCGAGTGGGCCTTTTTGCTGTGGAAGGTCAAGGGCTCTGTGGCCGAGGCTCGCGAGACCTTTGCTACCAACATGCAGTGGTATGTGGACAGCCGCGTGTTCTGGGAAAAGTGGATCGAGTTTGAGCTTGAGCAGCCGACTACGCCCGAGACCGAGGCTGAGCAGAGTGAGCGTATCAAGCAAGTGTTTGACAACTTGCGCACCAAGAGCCGTCTGTCTAGCGGGCTGAAGCGAACGTTTACGCTGAGATACCTGACGTATCTGCAGTACCGGGGCGGCAAGGACGCCATGCAGCAGTTCCTGGTCGTGGACCGCGAGTTCTTTGGGTAAGATTCCCCTTGTGTCTTTTGTTTTTTTGTTTCACATCCATCGTTGGACAATACAGTGCAGTGCTAACATCCCCTTGCAGTCCTGCCTCGGTGGCTGTCGCGTCCCGTGCTCGTTCGGGCGGGAAAGAAGACGGCCCTACCATCATTGAGATGGACGAAGCTACTCGCCAAAAGGCGGAGAGCATGTACCATAACTATTATGACTTCCACGGCATGACGGAAGATGCTGCTGTCACGGGCACTGCGTCGTTTAACTAAAACAACCCGCGGTTTTTGCTTGTATTGCGGCAGGCACGGAGCAAGCACGTGTGCTTGCTGGTATATACTGAGACAGTGCGAATCCCGTTCTGACATGTGTAACAACATGATGGAATGGCTACCGCAGCTCTCTCTTTCTTTTCTTCTCTCCACCGGGTCGCTGGCTGTTCTTTTGTCCTGTTAGTTTAGTTTGTTGTGTCTTGTAGAAAAAAAAAGAGAAATATGTGATGTGGTGGAAACTATGTTTGGCATTTATGTTGGTGGTTAGAATCAGAGAGGCTACGTGAGAACAAATATATGACGATTATTTCTGAGACCCCGAGTGCGTTGCAATGATATCAGGCGAAGAAGCGCTGCAGATGAGAACAGTTGATAGGACCTACGGTCATCCTCGAGACGACGACGAGGAGATGAGGTTTGTGATTTAACCCGGTCTTGGATGATATAACCCTAGAAATATCGAGTTTCGAAGTCCGACTTTTCGGCACGCAAAGCCGAAGAATTTTCAGGGGTGGATGTCTGAATGACGCAAGGCCTTGTTTACAACAGGCCGTATGTGTTTTTGTTTGCATGGGATGGTTTGTAAGTGAAATTGATCCCCTCACAAGTGATTGATGAAGCTTGGAACTTGGGGAGATTTTTCGGCCGGCGGTATCCGAACAAGGCGTTGGAGAGTGGATTTGGGGTTGTACGTAAAAAGCAACCAGCAAATGAGAAGATAAGACAAGTTGTGGAATCGGGTCGATTAGTGTCGGAAGGGCGTTGTTTGGTATCAGTAAAAGACCAAGGTAGAACGCTATGTGTACCAATCAGTGACTCCTGATATCTGACCTCCGCTAGCGTTGTGCAGTGCTGTTTCCCGCAAAGTTTAACTCCGTTGACGTTACTTGTCCATCTCCGGCTAGAGGACGGGACCTGAATTGAACACGTTGTGCTGTAAGTTTCAAGCGTCTTTGTGCTATGTTAATTATACGACTAAGGTGCCAGAACTTGGAGCTGACAAGTACACAGAGACTGAATTCCCCAAGTTAACACCTAGCACAAAGAACGGAAAGGCACGGGTCTTGTCGTGCCGCGGAGAGTCTGTCTGGCTCTTGTGTAGCGATGAGTTGAGACCGGCATAAAAAAACAGCCAGCAAGTGGGGCATTAGGCTGCATTGGCATCCCTCCACCCTCCAAGCAGCAGAGCGAAGTGGGAGCTTTCTCTCGCGAGGTTTGACGAGAGATGACAGCCAGTCAGCAGGCGCCGATTATCGAGGGGGGCTTTGTTTTCCGAGAGTCCGTGGACGACCTAAAATAAGAGGTGAAGGAGAACTGGTAAGTAGATAAAAGCAGATGGCGAGAAAGGCGAGAAGCAGCAGGAAGAGGAGGAAGGCCAGGAGTGGGATGAGAAGGGGGGCAGAGCTAATCGGCAGCGCGTGTTCCGAGATTTTGGTGGATGGCCAGGACAAGACAGGTTATATGCCTGTCGATATAGCGCAAGTATGGGACAGCCATTACGACAGTGAGCTTGGAAAGAATTGCCGTGGGCCGAAAGAAAGGTCGAGTCCTGGGTCTTCTGATGAAGCAAGTTTTTTCTGGTCCTGGGAAAAGAGTAATGCTCGGCGAAATGGTTGATTGCCAAGGCCTGAGATATTCAGGATAGGATACGTGGTGGCATTACAAGGGTCTTGTGCTGAGTACATGCTTCTAAATGTCATCTTTTCACGAAATTCCTCTGTGCATTGTGGCGTCATCTCAAAGGGAAGGAAGAGGCTTCTAGAATGGCAAGAGACGGGCTTGCGATGACAAATGAAGCGCGGAGCTTGCCCTAAGCTGTGGCTGGCTTTGTTCTTTCCCACCAGTTTTGTTGAAACAGAATGCCTGTATCGTATTGAGAAACAACCTAACACACCACACGGCAAGGACTGCTTACCAGCAGCATCTCAGGCTTATGCAACGCAACTGCTGTACTGAACTTCTGACAGCAAACTCCGCTCCAGTGATTCTCCAAGTGGGGGTCCCTCGAATCTTTATCTCTGTCTTCACTCCTGCCTGCCTGCTCTGCTCTCTTGTTCACTTTCCCTCCATGCTTCTTTCCTACCTCCTTTTGTTGCAGTTCCGAGATCCTCTTAGACCCATCCTTTTATCTTCCCTTTGGATCCTTTACAAATCCTATAGCTTCCTTCTCCCTCACAAACCCGCGGAAGACCGCTTGCTCTTGCCGAAGGCGAAGGCCTAGCCATGGTGAAAGGATTCTGGGTAAAGGCTGCTCTGTTCTTTGTTGCCCTGGATTTTTGTCCTTGATCTGAGATTGCTTCATCTCCTAGCAACTACGGCTGAGCTGGTGCTGGCCTGGCCTTTTCCTCCTTATGGAAAATTATGGATACACGTATGCATATAACCACTGTATGGGACGAGCTGGGTTTTATTTTTATTCTTCGGCAACCAACTTCGTGGTGGTTGTAGGGCTGGCTCAGTTTCGGAATACTGTCGTTGGTGTTGGTGGTCAAAGGTCAAGAACAACGATTACTAAGCCATTGACTTCTCGGAAATGGCCGCTAGCTCAGTTCTTGCTTGCTTCAGTAGCATCTTTCTGCCCGTTCCATAGAATCAGATAGAAGGAAGCCCTCCTGCCTACCATTTTTTCCCTCTTTCTCTTTCTTTGATCAAGTGTGTGAGTTGAGTGAAGCTCTGGAACCTTGCTCCTTCCTTCCATCCCTGCGTCTTCTGAAATAAGGACGTTGTTGCAACTGCCATGTTTCCACCAAAAAAAAGAGAAGTGGATTATGGAGGGATGCATATTGGCCAATGATAAGCTGTGTATTTGTGTAGTGGGTGTTTTTTTCTTTTCTTCTCTCTCTGCTTTATCTGATAGAGCAGCATTGGCCGCACCTGCCCACTACCGCAAGAAAGCTCTGGCTCCAAACAAGACGTATCCCCAAACAACTCCCCAAAATGAGAATATGTGTATCAGAACAAGACAGAAAGCTGAGGAATTGTAAGAGAAAATAGAATACAGATGAGGACTAAATAGAGAAATTCCCACCTGTGAATCCACCATTTATCGGCCCATCAATAGGAGTAAACTAGTGCGGCGATGGAATCTACACCTGGTGCTTTGGGAACCTGCCCTTTCTGGACTGTGGCTGTTTCTTGGTTGATGCCGCCGTCCATCAGTTGATTCCCCATATTTTCCGTGCTCCCTGCTATATTTGCTTCGTTCTGCCCCAATCTGTTGCTGGAACTGGGGACCTACCTACTTGGCGTTTGTTCCTTCCTCCTGCCCTTCTCCTCTCCTGTTCTTCTGCTCCTGCCCTTTTGTGTATAAAGCCTTGCCATCCCCTCCCTCTTGCTGGCCCGTCATCTCCCCCCCATTTATTTCCTTGCTGGCTCTACGTCTTGGGTTTTCCTTCTGTCCTTTTTTATTTCCATCAGCTTTGGTTGTTTAGGCGCCGTGTTTTCTTTTCCTTCCCATCAATCATTAATCACATCAGCTAACAAGGTACGTTAAGTTAAGCCCACGATTTGCAGGCAAATGGCTTGTCTGTCATCGATTATGCACTTGAACCCTAAGCTGGCTCTTGCAGCCATTCTTATCTCTGCCATCAAGTAACTAACAATCTCCCCTCGCAGATGGCTTCCGTATCTCGCCAGCTTGCCCGCTCGGCTATCCGGGCCTCGACTCGCCGCGCCTTCGTCGCCGTTCCCCGCCAGACTGCCCAGCAGGGCCGCCGTTTCTACTCCTCCGAGGCTCCCAAGAAGGGTAGCTCCACTCTTCTGTACCTGACTGGTGCTGCCATCGCCCTTGGTGGTGGTTTCTACTTCTACAACCAGGGCGCTGTCGAGCCCAAGGACCACACCCAGGCCGACTACCAGGCCGTCTACAATGAGATTGCTAGCCGTCTGGAGGAGAAGGATGACTACGATGATGGCAGCTACGGCCCCGTCCTGCTGCGTCTGGCGTGGCACGCGTCTGGCACCTACGACAAGGAGACTGGCACTGGTGGTTCCAATGGTGCCACCATGCGCTTCAACCCCGAGTCTGGCCACGGTGCCAATGCCGGCCTTGCCTCTGCTCGTGACTTCCTGGAGCCCGTGAAGGCCAAGTTCCCCTGGATCAGCTACTCTGATCTGTGGATTATGGGCGGTGTCTGCGCCATTCAGGAGATGCAGGGTCCCGTCGTCCCCTTCCGCCCTGGTCGTGTTGACGGCCTTGCTGCTGCTTGCACCCCCGACGGCCGTCTTCCCGACGCCACTCAGGGTCCCAAGCACCTGCGTGACATTTTCTACCGCATGGGCTTCAACGACCAGGAGATTGTCGCTCTGGCCGGTGCCCACGCTCTGGGCCGTTGCCACACCACCCGCTCTGGCTTTGACGGCCCCTGGACCTACTCGCCCACTGTCATGACCAACGACTTCTACACTCTGCTCCTGGACGAGAAGTGGCAGCAGCGCAAGTGGAAGGGTCCCCTGCAGTACGAGAACAAGAGCAGCAAGTCCCTGATGATGCTGCCCACCGATCTGTCCCTGATCCAGGACAAGTCCTTCCGCAAGCACGTCGAGGCCTACGCCAAGGACAACGAGCTGTTCTTCAAGGACTTCTCTGCCGTCTGCCTGAAGCTGTTTGAGCTGGGTGTGCCCTTCACCTCCGCCTCTAGCGAGCGCATGGTTTTCAAGCCTACCAACGCCTAAACATGGACTCCCATCCCAATACACCCGACAAGTGATTGTTGGAGCTTGTTTTTGTCTGTTCATTGGCGTGGCCCTTTATGGCTGCTGTCCTCTTTTTCTTTTTGCTATTTATGCTCCCGTGTTTTCTTTTCCTTTTTGCGCAACATCATACCCACACACACACTCACACATTTCTTCTTTCCACGAACTCATGAAATCCATGGTCTTGGCCATCCTTTATTTCCAGGCAAACTACAAGCTGTATGGACAGTCAGTATTTAGCCTTGTACATGTACAATGATAATAAAAAATCACATAAAATCTACGTCAACGCTCTCCTGTGATTTGATCTACATGTAACGGAAATTGCGTGTCATGAATATCTCCATGTCTGTGTAACCACGCAGCCTCCATCGCGTTAGTCCAGACCTCCCCCACTTTTGCAACAACGCCCATTGTTTGACGACGACAAGACTAGAAATATGCACATTATATGTACAAGTATGTCCATGCAGTTGCTCATCATAACAGTCAGATCGGAATAGGAGAAGCCAGAAACAGGCAAATGCGAGAAACGGTAATAAAGAGAAGATATATCGGCCCAAGGAAAAGAAATAAATATGAAGCATGAGAGGGAAAAGAGGCAGACGAGAAATAGACGATCGGGCAGAAGAAATAAGAAAAGAAAATGAGAAAGAAAGAAAATGAGAAAAGTATGAACCAATGAACAAATTGTCCCCTGCAACACCCATAAATGTAAAGTCAAAGTGAAGTAAAGCCCTTTCAACCCAGCTGGCCAAGTTCGTGCAGTGAACAGAAAAACGTCAAGAAAAAAATGAAGCCAAAGAACAAGGAAAATATGAGAAAAAGGAGAGAAGGCCAACAATAACAATCGTACCAAAAAGAAGAACGCTCTAAAATATCCGCATAAGAAGTGTGTATGTGCATAGGAAAGAAGGAGGAGAATAGGAAGAAGAAGAAGGAAAACCCAGCTTAAGAACAAGAAGCTGGAAAAAAGCAAGTGACAATGAAGGGAGGATACGTGAAAGCTATAGCATTCGCCTCAGCCAACCGGGCCGCTACAACAGGATCGTATGGATGTGATGGTATCAGTCAAGAGAGGCACTCAAAAGTGCTTCCATCTGACCACATCTCTTTGTGTCTCAAACTTTCTCTCGGCATTACAGTGCGTGTCGTGGCACTTACACCGAGCCCAAAAGTCTTTTATTGCTGCTGGCTTGTCCACCACTGGTGTTGGTTAGTGGAAGAAGCCCGTCCAGGCTGAACCGGCTGAACAGACTGAGTCGCCTGCGTCGACCAGGGCTGCGCGGACGAGTTCTGGTGGACAGGAGGCAGGTACTGGCGTGGGGTCTGGTCAGATGGGTAGATGGAGTGATTGGCACTGTAGGAATGGCTCATTGCGGGCATGGACGACATGTGCATGCCGTTAGAGGGCAGGCGCGCCGATACAGGTGACATGTTGTGATACTGCTGGTGCTGGTGCTGGTGCTGCTGTTGCTGCTGTTGCTGCTGCTGTTGCTGCTGATCCGGATGCTGGCCCTGTGATGGAGACGCTTGGTGTGTCGTGTAGCCAGAGTAGCTACCCTGAGGGGTCTGCGGGACTGTTTGTTGCCAGACTTGACCAGAGGTTGGCGGCGGATAACTGTAGCTCTGTGTTGTAGAAAGCGCGGGAACTGAGACTGAAAATTGCAAAAAGGTTAGGAAACAGAAATTAAAGCATAAATTATTCAAGAGTTGAAACCATACCTCTCATGGCCGTCGAAGCCATGGGCGTTTGTGTGTGGATCGAGTATGAATACGGAGAGCTCGTCATCATGGAAGAGGGACTCTGTGTCGAGATCGACGCTGAGGTAGATGCCGATGTCGATCCCGATGAAGCTGTGTTGTAAACCCCATACGAAGAATGAGGAGAGTACCTAGTAGTCGCAGTCGAAGCAATTGTGGTAGGCACCGGCTCGATTGCAGATGGAGGCTGGGCAGCATTTGAATGGGGCTGGTCGTGAGAACGACGCCACATATCATGAGCATAGTTGTTCCGCAGGTCACGGTTTTGCGAAGTCGATCGTCCCATGTCAGATGGGTGTTGGCTTTGGCCATTGAAATCAGACATCGAAAGAGGTTGCGTCTGATCATATGCGTTGCTAGAAAGTTCCTGGCGTGGGGCGCGGGAATCCGTGTACTCGTGGGATATGGAAGGCGCCAAAACCTGATGCTCGTAGTAGCCGCTCATGGTCGGTACGGGCAAGACGGACTGCATATAGTGCGAGCTGGGGCCATGGTACTGTGGAACAGAATGTCCGTAGCCAATATCATGGTGGCTATGCTGCATCAGTGCATGCTGTTGATCGACGGCAGCCTGAGCTGCGGCTGCGTCTGCTGCAGCAGCGGCAGCAGCAACAGCCCTTGCCTTTGCGGCACCAGGACGCTTGTCACTGGATAGTTCTTCCTCCGTGAATCCCTGCTTAATAGCCTTGGCCTCCCAGTAATCATCGCGCACCCGATGGCCATCCACAATGACTCTGCTGCCAAACTGGCGGAACATGGACCGCGCAGAGACGATGGCAATCTGCCGTGAGCGGTAAGAGTAAGGGATTATACTCAAACGGACCAACTCCTCTTTTTCAATTGAGTTGGCAATCATCTTGAACAGAGATCTGTTCTTGTTGAACAGCAGATACGAATCACGATATCCTAGGACTCGCGCACACTCCGTGGCCAGCATGAAACGTTTGTCAGCACGGTGAGGCAAAAGAAAGGTCTTGCAAAGATATTTGCGAGTCCCGGTAAGTTCGCCGTTCGGCTTGACCTTTAGCTCACCCGATGCATCAGTCTCGCGGGGGATGTACTCGTCGCCAGAGGCACAAACATCAGAGGTAGTATGATCGCGAACGGTGGGGAGCGACTTTACAACAGGTGGCTTTACTGGCTTTGCCGGCGCGCCGTTCGGTACTTGCAGGGGAGGCGGCGGCAGTGGCATATGCGGCATGGGTGGCAGTCTGTGTGGGATATAAGAAGGCAGATACGGCATAGGCTGAGGCTGCTGCGTCATGACCATTCTTCCAGGGATGGTCTGGGGGTAGAGTGCAGGCAAAGAGGGAATGTTTGTGTAGGAGTTGTAGATGTCGGGAGTCTCGATTGTCGGAGTTGAAACGATGGCAGACAGGGGAGCGCATCCAGGGACAGAAGATGGCATAGAGGTTGGGATGGAAGAAGCCGGGATGGAAGTGTGCATCGCATTGGATATCGGAACGGGCATTGTAACCCGCATAGACATAGGAATCGTGGTAGACGAGACGGAGGTTGTGGCAGTCGAAGCAGTAGTAGAGGTGGCATCGGAAACCGGAGCAACAGAGGGCACAGTGGCTGCAGCAGCAGCTCTGGATTGGGTTCTTGCAGAAGCTCTAATACGCTTGGCAGGGGTTGGGTTTGATTCTCGGGAAACCGGAGAGCCTTTGAAGTTTACGTTAGTATCGGAATACGGGGTAGATAGTCGCACGGCTCAGCCTGGCTTACCTTCTTCATCTACCATGCTTGGTACAGCCGGAAGCTGATACTGATAGGCAGAGTCGGAGTCGGAGTCTGGCGAGCGAGCCCGCTTCGAAGATGGCATCAAATCTCTTTCCGAGTTGACTAAATTTTCAGGAAAGAAAAGAACGGACCGTGGTTAGCGAGATGGTCCCAGTTACTTTGGTGTCCTCGTGAAGGAAGACCAAGTAGAAACGCGGTGAGTCGCCAATGTGAGATGAGGAGTTGCCATCACAAAGAAAGGTCCAAGTCCCGGAAACTATGTCAAAGACAGGCAGACAGGCAAGCCGACAGGTCCAGTACATACCTGTTCGATGGGGTAGTGTCGACGGTGCCATCATGGATGGGTCAATAACAGCATTCTCTGCGCGACTCGTCTGCAGCTGAGTAGACTCTAGAGATTGCATCTCCAGCTGAGGCTGGGGCTGAGTGTGAGCATGGCGAATTTGCGACTGCTGCTGGGACTGGCGCTGAGGCTGCAGCTGGGTCTGTTGGGTCTGCTGCGTCTGCTGGTCATATTGAACTTGTTGAAGCTGTTGAGATTGGCGAGTCTGTCGAGGCTGGCGGGGTTGACGGGGCTGGCGGGGCTGGCGTTGCTGTCTTTGGCGCGGCTGCTGGGGCGATGACTGTGACTGCGACTGCGATTGCGACTGCGGTTGTGATTGTGGTTGTGGTTGCAGCTGCAAGGAAGGCTGGGTCTGTGGGTGAAATTGGAGGTCTGGCTGCAGTAGAAGCTGGAGTTGGTGCTGTGTTTGCGACGTCCGTTGGAACTGAGGCTGTAACTGCAGCTGCGCTGGTGAATGGAACCGCGGTTGCTGTTGTTGTTCCAACTGAAGCTGCCTTTGTGACTCTGGCGAAGAAGGCATGGCGAGTAGAGTAGTCCAGCGGTGGGAGTGATGTTTTTAACTGAGTGGAGAGCCGCAAAGTCCAAGACAAGTGCCTCGTCTTGAAACTAGTGGTTGGGGCAGGGCCCGAAAGAATGGAGAGCCCGCTCGGGGGATCTATAATACCAGCAACGGTGGAAATAAGAATCAGACTTTGACTGTCACACAGATGATAATGTAAGGTGTGGTGCAATATATGGATGACGATGCTGAGGCGGATAGCAAGTTGCAAGGCTGGGGAAGACTATCGGTGATTCTATGAGGGGAGGGGGGATAGGCGTTGAATAGTCTGCGCACACAAGAAGGTCTCGGAGGAAAGTAGAAGCTTGTGTGTCGAGACAATGTGGAACAGGCAAGGGAAGTGTGTGTGGACGGTGAAGTGAATAAATAGAGAGCGAGTGTGTGTGTGTGCCAGAACGAGTGCAAGTGTGAGTGCGAGTGTGAGTGTGAGTGTGGGTGAGTGAGGCCAGGAACGGGAAAGGTAGAAATAGAGGTTGGGGAAGAAGAAAGATGGGGGGGGGCGTCGGGTAAAAAGACAAAAGCTTAGCAGGCAGGTGTGGGCGGACTTGGAGGGGGGCGTATAGGTGGTATAGGTGGTATAAGTGGAGAGGTAACAAGACGCCGGTGTCAAAGTCAATCTAGGCGCGAGTGGGAGAGATGGGAGAAGAATGTTGCAGTGAGAAGAAGATTGCTTCTGGAGGTAGGATCAAAAGAGCAAACAAAGGAAGACGGACGGAATAGGGCCCACGCGGGACAGGGACTTGGGACATTATATAGAACAGTCCAACAACACAGGAGAGAGAGAGAGAGAGAGAGAGCATGGAGATGAACTTACCCAAGAGCGCGGCGTTGCTGGAATAGAATTCAGCAAGCAGGCCCAAGGCAGGGATCGGGAAGCGGAGATAGGGCCGGCGGTTCTGTGGTTCTAGGTGTGTCGGTTGAAACACAGGGCAGGGAGCACGGAGCAGCACAATAGTTGCGGCAGTGTGTAATGCTGGTAAACGAGCTGGCGAGAATTCACATGGACCAGTGGATTCGCAATGAAGAGGGCGGGATTCTGCAATCAGTTGCGTGACGGTGATTCAAGAGCAAATCAGCGGAGCGGGCAGGATGGAGAAGAGCAGGGCGTTGCGTGTGTGTGTGTGTGTGTGTTGTGTGTGTGACTCGGTCGTAGTCGATGCTTGGTACAAGATCAGGACGGACGGACTGCAAAACCAACACGATCAAGTAGGGAAGCAAAGCAATCAGGAACAGGATGGCAACAGTAGAGAGAAGAACAGAAAAGAAAAAGGCAAGGTGATGGAGGGATGGACAAAAGACTACATGGCGATATGGGCTGGGGAGAGGGAAGTATTTACAGGCAGACTGTTGATGCGCCAGGCCACACCCATTTTTTTGTGCGCGTGCAGTAAGATTCTCAGGCTGATGCTTTTCCACCTGTAAACTAGGCATATTTTTTCTTCTGGCCTTTTTTTCTTTTTCTCTGAATTCTTTTTTTCCTGTTATCTCATCAAGCAAGCCAGATCAAGCGGAGGGAAGGGGAAGGGGGGAGGGGTGGAAAAATAGAAGGGGCGAGAGAAGCAAAACGATGATGATGATCCTGGCCATGATAGAAACAAGACAAGAGAAAAAGAGAATAAAAGAATAAAAGAAGAATAAAGTGATTAATCGGCTGGAAGCCAATAAGCCAGGAGGGAGAGAGAGCAGCACGCTGAAGGGCAAGAAAGTTCTGCCGGGTATATACAAAGCTGCTAAGTACCCCGATGGGCGTGTGTGTATGAACATCAGCACCCCTCCCCTCCACTTGACCCTCGATGTCTTCTCGCGTGAGAAAAGGGCGGGTGGCCGAGGATAGAGAGGACGGTGGGCGCGCATGCCATGCTATGTGCATACATCTCCATCTCGGCCCTCAGTGCTACCGCAAAGCAGTGCTGTCTATATCTTACAGACCTGTACTGTCTTGGTCTCGGCGAATCGTGTGTGTTGGGTTTTCGAGCAAATTCTATCCAGCGCTTTAACGGTGTTAGTGCTCGCAATCATGTATAAATCAGTGACTGATCCAGTGGGCCAGTTCTACACGCAAGGGTAGAGGCATGAGAGGGGGGGGGGCTGCCAGTATAACCACCACAGTAGAAATGCTTCCCTGTAGAGCTTACAGTGCGTACAGGACATTACTGCCTGCGGGCTCTGGACTTGCGCTCAAAGCTGGAGTTCCAGATATAGATTCATATTATCGTCGTACAAGTCCTCTGCTGCGAGATTTCGACCAGTCTAGCATCAAGCCAAGTTAGTTCCACTGAGTTGACTCGTTCGTGTAGGATCACTAATAGCAGCACACGTGATAGCACCCTTGGAGGTTAGAGTGGGACTACAAAACAGAAGGCAAATAGAAGCATGCAAAAAAGGAAAACTAGGAAAAACAATGTCTAAGACAAATTATCGGAATGTGTAGCAGACGAAGCTTGGGGAGTATCTGTGGTGAATGGCAGAGAAGGGAAAGACTGGCTGGCTGGCTGGCTAACTGTATGTACAGATCGCGATACACGTACACCGACGAACTAAGCCATCATCACATGCTCCGGTTGAACCATAGGAGATTGGGTCCCAAGACCAGAAGAAATTTGGGGATCTGGGGAGAACAAAAAAAAAAGCAGAAGAACCGGAGACTTATCTCACCTTGCAGTGGTGTCTGTCACTAGCTAATCGGGAGCAAGCTGTGAGTTCCGTCCTTGAGATCAGGCTGTAGCGCAAAGCAGCAGAGAAAAGCAAATTCTCGAAAATAGGCACGGGAGAAAGGAGCTTTGAGAAAAAGAAACAATTAGAACAAGAGGTGTCAATCTAAAGCTTATTGCGGTGCGGATATGGAGAGACGGCTCAAAGGAGGCTCGGGTAGAGCTGAAATGTAAAGCCGGGGCGAGGAAGCGCGTCGAAAGGTTGAGCGAGCGAAAAAGAAATAAATGATTGCAAATAAAGCGAAGGGCCCTCTCGGCGCTACTGCGAAGCCAGTAGGAAGTGATACGCAAAAGATAATATGATGTGAGAAAAGAAGAAAAAAAGAATCATCTGGACTTGGGAAATTATAATCCAACATGGGACGCTACGGCGAGCGCATAAAGGAGAAAGACATCCGTGGTAAGACAGGCAGGCAAGCCGGACGCCCACGAAAAAAAGGAAAAGAAAAGGAAAAGAAAAGAAAAAAAGAAAAGAGAAAGAAAGAATTGCGAGATCAGGAAATAAGCCAATAAAGCGAGCCGCACATCAAACGCAAAATTTCAATTTGCCCATTCGTGCAATACAAAAGGCCCAACAACATCGTGAGCAGAATGAGGAAGGAACCTCAGGGCTTCAAAGCCCTCCTCCGTTTGTCTTGTCCCCCCACTTTCCGGCACACACGCTCACACGCTCACACGCTCCCACATTCTCTGCTCCTTCCCTCTCCGGCTTGGTCGTCGCAGCCTGAGGCCCGGGCTGCCAGAGTGAAAGACAAAAATACCAAGTGGCCCAGTCCGGGATGACATGGAGAACAGGCCAGCTCTGCCATCATCACCGTTGCTGTCGTCATTGTTATCATCACAGGACCCAGAAGCAGCCAATTGGACCGACGCGCCCTTGTAACTATAGCCTCTGCCTCTCTGCGCTCCAGGCACGATCGGCCTTTGGACGCAGGTGGCCTGTTTCGGTAAGCAGCCTAGCCGTGTTGGAGCCAATACTCGCTACTGATATCACGAAATCTTTAGCCAGACAGACTCCAAGGGACCAACACAAGGGAAACAACATCTAGCTGCTGAGTTCTGAATATGACACCGCCTCGAAGCCTGCCTATGGTGTTGGGGCTGTCTAGACAGCCTGACGTCATTTCCACTAAAGCATTCCACGGCAAGGAAACACACAGGAGCACGCCCATATTCTCATAATCTAGATTCGCTCTGGCTGTGTTGTCTCACTATCTTGTCCTACCCCTCTTTTGCATGTTGCTATTTGCTCCCTTTTTCTGTCATCCTTAATCGGTGTTCTCGGTTCAGCATGTGGTTCGTATTTGAGGGGTAGTGACCATTCTTTCGCCAAGATAGCGTTTGTCTTGTCTCGTAGGGTCCGCCCTGGTGCCATCTGTTTTTTTTTCTTCTTTGATGGGTGCTCTGTGTGTTCATGTACATATGATATGATAGGAAACTGACACGCGGTGAATAGCAATCCTCTCGCGGCTTAGTCTTTGCGCGTACTTCGAGAGGCGAGTCAAGCGAGTGGATCCACGATTTCGAGGCATTCACTGTGTCCTGCACTCCTTCCAGCACCCATACACATGCCCCGCTGATTGCCTATATTGCCGACCCTCTACAATGTCTCTATGCTCTTTTTTTTTCATTTATAGGGCACAGATAACACACTGTGTAGCCCAGTTCTTCTCGCAAAGTGTGAAGCTCGGAGAATTCTTTGCATGTATCGGTACTCGGTCAGATGGAATACAGCAGGTTTGATTCTAGTGAATGCAAACTTGGGCGAGTACACAGTACATGCAACCTAGGCAACGTATGCAGTGCTACTGTTATGTTAGCCTTAGCCTTTGTCGCGCAGATGTCTTTCCCATGATTACATCACATACAAGGATCAATGGATCCTAATGACAAGGGTTATATTGGCCCGCAGTGGGGCGGTATTCCTTTCGGGCTGGAACTTCTCAGACAGAGCATGAATAGCAAGGTGCGCTGCACTCTGACTGCACTACACTTTGAGTGTACTGCACTAACTACACTGCACTACGACAGAGAGTCTCTGTCAGCAATCTCACAAGACAATGGCCTTCTATTGATAAAAGGCCTAGGGTCTCTAACAAAGCTTTCTTAGCTATCCGATAGTACTAAACTTGTAATCTGACGATGAGATTACCAACAAAAACAAAGAGCCCTTTCTTCCCTTCTTTTTTTTTTCTTTTTCTGACTAACCTAAAGCTGATAAAGTGCTTCTTCCCTTTAGCGCAAAGCTCCTTGCTCCTGACTGCACTGTTCGTGCTTGATAGGCGCCTGGAACTATAAAATAGAAGTGACACGAATCCTACAAGCTCCAAGTTTCTGACATGACTTGTAGTAGAGACTTCTAGAGAATCCTCCGTGATATATAGGAGCTTTACCTCCACCGCCCTGTAATAGAGACCCTTTTCCCGTGTAGACTTCAAATGTATTCGGGATGCATCTGTTTGTGTATTCTGTAGCAGGGCAACACGTCACACATAGCTGACCGTGGCATGACACGACTTGTGCATAATCAGCCTGAATACTTTTGCACTATGTGTTGGTTCGTTAGGGTTAGGGTAATATATCTGCGCTATTGGAAGTAGGGCCGCATATGTTGTCGACTTCTCTCTTCTCGCTATCTTAAATTACAACTTGCTGACCGACTTTCCCTGCGGTTGGCAGCATGTCGGGCTAGTTGGTGTCTAAAGAAGGGCGTTCTGCTGTGACGCAGAGTAAGATCAACCAAGACGCAAGACATTTGTGCGAGAGAAGCTCCCCCCTGCGCCCTGAGGATAGGTGCATCTTCAGGCTCAGGGACCAAGCATTATAAGAACATGTCAAGCAGGGAAGTCCCTTGTTATCTTGCAACCAACAACGACAAAATTTGATGCTTCTGTTGCAGTTTTGTAGGTCTAGAGTTTATCCGGTACTGCAACGGTGGAATTGGTGTGGGCGAAGTGATTTGGTACGGGAGGACATCACACACACAAACACAGACACCCACACACACGGCAGTAGCACTATCCACACCACCGTACAGCCAGATATAGAGGCACGGATATAGCTTAGTGGGTGCTGTAAGTTTAAGTGGTAGGATGTAGTATTGGTGGACGTATGCTCACATGTAAGTGTGTAAGTACCTAGATGTGTATGTATGTACTGTGTCAGTACCTAGTTGAACACGGAAGGGTGGGCGTACCATACCAGTTGAGTGCCCTAAACAAAAAGGCTATCTTTGGAGGGAGTGTCATCATCTTCAGACGAAACAATCCTAATTTCAGCAAATCACGATATCGCCATAACCGCATTTTCTCATCTGAGGATCTGAGAAATAGCCCGATACTGACAACCACTGTAATATTTGGGTTTGGGGTTACGAGGCTCGCAAGTTTTCTCGGTATACTTTGGCCATGGGCAGCCGAGGGGTCGAGGGGACGAGTAGGCGGTCAGAGGGTGAGAAAGATGGGAGGAGAGACAGACTCAACACACCGTGTAAGAGACAGACATAGAGAGAGAGAGAGAGAGGACAAAGAACCTGGGCTCAAACAATCTGTCGCGCAGTTGATACAACGCTTATTAGCTGCACATTTTGGTCAACCAGAAACACAAACAAATCATGCCTTGTCGATGCTAGAAGACCGAGTCCCCTTGGAAGCCCCCCCGGCCTAGCATTTACCTATTTTGTGCTTGCTAGAAGCCCGGCCGTATTGATCAGGGGATAACTCGCCATAATTAAAGGAACGGGACAAGAGACTCGATGCGAGAAGATCGATCGATGGGGAGGAATGGAAAGGTGGTGCTCGTGAGCTTGAGCGTTGAGCTAGAGAGATGCCTGCGTGTCGCTTACAGAAATCCAAAACAAAGGGTCCAAGGCCACCAAGTGAACAAGTCAAGGCAAAGGCAGACGAACGTGGCTATGAACATGGGGAGGGACAAGGCCAGGCCATGTGAGATGTGAGGCGAGGCAAAGGAAAAGCCAGAGGGATGGAGGGGAGGAGGAGGCAGATTGATCGTCAAGACACCACCCCTGGCTTCTCGTCTCTTCTTCCCGCCTCCTCCTCTCCCGGCCAGACTCTACGCATGTAGATTTGCAGACTTTTTGCTAGCAGCATTTTTTCTTTTCCCGATTATTTCCCTTCTTTTCCCTCCCATGTCATGGCTCTTGTTATACGTTTTGGCTTGTTCCTTGTCGGTAAGTAGCGTAGTCGTACTCCCAGCCAATGAGCTGCCACACATGGGCCAGACCCGACGTCGTTCTTCTGTTTCTGGCAAGCTGCCCTGGTAGCTCTCAGATAGCAGAGATGTACCAGATGTACCAGATACCAGATACTACATATCCGACACCACCACCACATCCCGAGCAACAGGTGCTGCTGTAACACCAACATTGCCACGGCAAATGCATCAAAAGGGGGCAAATAGCTGATGTCCATATTCCATGTATGGAGGGGGCAGCTCTCGGAGCTTGTTACATGGGCTGTCTTTTGTGATGCTGTTGGTATCTGATGTAGTGAAACAAACGAAAAGTACAGCTAGCCTTAGGGCAAAATAACACTCGCCCAATCACAAGCCTTCATAGCTCAGTTGGCAGAGCGCGACACTAGTAATGTCGAGGTCAGCGGTTCAAATCCGCTTGAAGGCATTTGATTTCTTTTTTGCACTCGACTGGCGACCCTTGGCCTTTTCGAATTTCCTCTTCCTCCCTCTCGGGTATTGTTGTCGTTGCTTGTTCCACCCCCTTGAACAACTCTGGAAACCTTGTTCCTCTTCTTCCTCTTTGTCCTCTTTTTTTTTGCTTTTCCTCCCCCTGCTCGGCTTGTCTTGAAATTCTTGCTCAAGCTTCACGCTGCTCAATCAAGTGACAACGAGCCCGGGAATAACACGGGCGCGGGAGCACGACAGGGGCTGCTTGAAGCAGGGAGAACGAGATTATAACAGAGTGTTGGGAGGCCTCGGGCTTGGCTTTCGTTGGCTGGGCTTGTGTTCGTTGGCTGGACCTGTCTTTGTTTGTTTGCTTTTTCTCGTGCCTTTTGTTGGTCGTGATGGTCAAGTCTTTTTGCCTTTCAAGAGGTTGAAAAACATGTAGATGCAAGGAGATAACCGGTTTGTATGTGCAAGTACATGTGTACTGCTAGATGGAGTAAGTACTTATTTAGGTACTCCTACATGTCCTTCTCCCCGCTGACGCGGCCTCAGTCTTCTTCTCTTTCTTGCTGATATTTGTCCTCGCTTTATGCCGAACAGCGTCACGGCCAGGATGTCTCCTCTCCTCTCCTCTCCTCTCTCCTCCCCGTCTCTATTGGGCAATGGTTTTGCACTTTTCTGGAGAAAACAGAACACGTTGAAAAGGTTGGCTGCGAACGAGCTTCTTCTTTCTGGTTGGAGGAAGAGATCGACATACTTACATGCACATACATGGACACCAGATCATGCCGACCGGGGCTTGGCTGGGTAGGGGGAGGGGCGGAGGAGCAGGAGCAGGAGCAGGAGCAGGAGCAGGACCACGATCAAAGGCAATCAGAAATGAACGTGACGCCGCCGCGGCAGCAGGAAAGGAACCTGGACATTTCCTTCCGCCTGTCACAATCTGCGAAGGTCATCAAACGACGGCCATGCTAATTACGGCACAGGGCATGACAAGTCTGTGCCTGTGCAGTACAGGTCAGAGCGGCCATGGGATGGATGGGGTCTTGCTTGTTTGGCCAAGTCAGACAAACCCTAGAGAGAGCCCTAGAGTATCAACGCAGATGAGATAGTATGTCATTTAGCGAGCATACATGTCGACACGCAATACGCGTGTACAAGACAAGAGCACATTTGGGCTTGATCATGCAACGAACCGAAAGACCAGATGCACCGACCGAGACCATGTTGTTGCCCTGCGGTACATGGAGCTGCAGCGTGTTCGTCCTCGCCCCTCGCCTCGCCCTGAGTTCTGGGGTTGCTAGCTAGATCGTTAATCTGCTGACTGTATAGAGACCCCGTGGAAGGCCCGCCCTGCGTTATGCGCCGTTCGTGCACAAAAAAGACGCTTTGGTATTGCAACGATGGTTACCGGCCGGTAACCTTGGTATGGCATGGAGGGGGCTGGTTGGCTGGCTGGCTGGCTGAGGCGACGAGCGGCCGGCCGGCATTTCTAGGCTTCGAAGGCAAGGGACCAGGGCACCATTGGAGAAGGAGGGGGGAGGGGGGAGTTGACAAGCCCACCACCAAGCAGCACTCGCCATTCATAGGCCACAGCTTGCAGCCCACAAACCACAGCCCATAACCCAGCCATCCCTTTCTGGAAGTTGGCTTTGGTACGGCCAACACACCATCTTGCCATCTCTCCCCATCAGGGCACTCGGAAAAAGGTTAAAGGAAGACGGGCCGCTGCATAGGATGGGTGGGGCTGTGGTGAGGTATGCGTGCAGCGTGTGTGTGTATTGTATGTGCTTCGGTGCACATGTTTGTACATACATCCGACATGCTGACAACACCGCAGTACATGGGATGGAGATAAAGGCTGCGAGAACGACACGGAGAGTGAAACAAAAACTAGGCAGATTGTAAGGTAAGATGGGGGAGCTGGATGCAGATGATGCAGCACAAGAGGGGAGGAGGGGAAAATGGAGCTTTGGGTACACGTCGAGGACGAAGGTACATGCTTACGTGCATTGTACAGATGCACGTAGGTGTACGTACGTACAGAGGACATACATACAAAGGTACCTCGGTGCATGATCACGCATGCGAACTAGTACGCATATGTCTCTCGAGTCTCAAGACGTACGGCAGACAGGCTAAAAGAGCACTCAAAAAACACCACGCAAGATACTTGCATTTGCTGTCGAGCCAAGTTACAGTGCAGGTGGATGTTGATGTTGATGTTGAATACAAAAGCCTAGATCAAGGGTCGCAGTTGAGCTTTTATGCATCACGTTTTCTGGCAGGGATAATTAATAAGCCAAGAGAAAAGAACAAAAACAAGGCCAATAGGTGAAACAACAAAAAGATCATATAGATGCTTCTATTAGTGGTAGTGAGATCAGCTTAGGCTATAGTAGCCGTTTAGGGTCCGCTGTTTAGGGCCAGCCATCCAGGGCCCGCCCCGTCTCAGTTATAGGGCCCGTCATTTAAATAGGCCCCCCTCGTTATAGCGGCCACCGCTAATTTTAGTGGACTTAGTGGGCTGTTGGCTGCTTCTCGACCCCCCCTCAGTTGATTGTGATCTACAATGTCATTGTGGGTAAAGCAAGCTCGAGATGGCCCAAGTTGCTGCCCTTGACTTCATTTGCATTGCATTGCTGTGCCAGGTGGCGACATTTGGTAAATGACAACTGCACACACGTTTTTCCAAGGCTCTGTGCGCATTATCTCGTCTTTTAATGCTGGCCTAGAAGCATGTACTGTACACATGTCCGTGTAAGTACTTGCATACATGGGACTCTGTGATGCCGGCCGGCCGGCCAGGGCGTTGCCCGTCTGTTGCTACTAGCACTAACACACGCTCTCTGTAGGGAGTGGGAGTGCTGTAGCTAGAGCTGGACGCCCACCACCCCCGCCTGCATTTGCCAGGAATGCTGGCACCAACTAGCCGGTTTTGTCTTGTGTCACACGGTCTTGTGGTCTTGTACGCTGGCTGGGGCTTTACATAGTACTAAGCTGGGGCCTGGATATTGACTTGGTCGACACATAGCCCAAGACAAGTGTACCAAAAAAGATCCAACTGAAGCATAGAAAGAGAAAGCAGCAGAAGAAAAGCGAAGGCATTAAAAGAAAAGAGAAAGCAGCAAAAAAAAAAGACGCCTCAGATCACTACAAGGCCACACAACCCGCAAAGAACTCACCTGCCAGCCCCGCACCGGCCAAGTCTTCGCTAGCGAAACAATACATAGCAAAGGCCTTTGGCCGAGTTGCCGAGTTGCCGGTCAAAAAGAAACTAGCCATTCACATTCACCCATATCAGAATATACACACGGCGGGTCACACGCACACGCTCTCCAAGGCGGGGCCCTCTGTTCTCTGTCCACTGTCCTCTGTTCTCTGTCCTCTGTTCTCTGCTCTCTGCTCTCTGCTCTCTGCCCTCTGCCCTCTGCCCTTTGTCCTAGAGACGGCCGTCGGCGCAGGGCTGGGCTCGAGACACAAAATACATGCATGCAGACTAATGCCAAGTCGCAGCAACCAGAGATATGCAGAGACATCAGGTGGTTGGAGTGGATGAATGGACGTTGACGTGTGGAGTAGAGAAGCAAGATGCAGGACAATACAATACAGCACAATACAGCACAATACAGCACAATACAGCACAAAGCATGTGCACAAAACATCACAACACACTACTGCTCCCACAGACTACATGTACCCTCTACTTTGGCCAAGAACGCAGGTGAATGTCTGGAGAAGAGGCCACCCACGTATCTAAGCCTACAGGCCAGGCGTTGCCACTTCTCTACCAAACAAGAGACATCCTGCTTGGATGAAACATGCGGCTTCTAATAGGCCCACGAACCGTTCTGCATTTCTTCTACATGTACATATACATGCACATATATACATGTAAATACTCACACAACCAAGTACACACAGATCGACCCATACTTTGCTTGTATGCAAGTACAATGCTACGATGCGACTCGATGCTCTGGGCAGGTCCATCCGAGCACCCAAAAACGACACTCACATAAAGAGAATGGCGATTAAAAAAAGACCGATGCAAAGCACGCTTGAGACGTGCTGAATGTACCTCTGCGCTTTTGTACCGCTCCCCTTCAAAGTACTCTGCATATGAGATTGCTGCGGTCACCGACAACGTGTTGATCAGTGATCAGTGCCTGTGCAGTGCTAAGCCTCTGAAGAGATAGTGCCAAAGGAACTTTTACGCATGTCTGTGAGCTCTGCACTGGGCCGGACTGCACTAGAGAGCTTAAAGTGTGCACGGAGAGTGCTTCTATCTCTAACCGCTACATCGTAATCGTGTTGGCCATCGTGTAGATGCCTGTATAGGTATGATTCAGTTGGACGAGGCCTGTAAGTAGCAAAGGAAACCACTACGGCAAAAAGAGTACATCGTATGCTGCCCTGTACAGTATAGAGCATGGGAGACAAAGTCTGGTTCTCTTCTGTTTCAGTCAAAGTGATATCTGACCAAACACTGTATGTACTTACATAGGGTAGCACCTCTCTGCTCAGAAGAACCCTTGAAGCGCGAGGTAAGCCAAGGCATAAACGCAAGAAAAAGGGCCCTCAGTGAAGAGTCATGCCTAAGAAAGGCCGCCATAGCTGAGTGATGCCCTGATGATATCACTAGGCCAAGATCCAGAGACATCTTTGATTGGTCTCCTAGTAGAGGCCTTGCTATGATTCGGTCGTTATCGAAGCTGTGAAGGATCCAGTTACGCCGGCCAGCAACGAAACAAGACAAAAAAAACAGAAAGCTGAAAAATATTACTGCATTCTCACAGTGTGCGCTTTCAACTCCGCCTGGTTAATTACAGCATGCCGCCCTCTCGCTCGCCTGTATCGCCTTGCAGCTTCGTGGCGTATAGATTGACTGCTATGGCACTCTATTGCATTGCCTCGAGGTCATTATGTTGCTTTGTACTACAAAGCTAGACGATTGGTTGGGCCCGCCAAATCTTCCAGCCAGCACATGCGTATGCATATGCGTATGGATGTATAGAGAGGAGAGGAGGGGGAGGAGGGAGAGGAAGAACAGGAGGGAGAGCGAGGGGAGGAAGGAGAAAAGAGCGAGAGAATTTTGCGGAACACCGCAACCCAGAGAAAGGAAGTTACGGGTGAAATAGGAGCACAGAGGGTTTCACCCTCTTTCTTCTTTCTTCTTTTGACTGAAGCCATGTACCGTAGCCACGGCTATAGAGGGCTTATCCACCACAGCTGGCTATTCCCTCTTCCTGTCCGCGCTCGCAGGCCAGGCCCGTGAGAACGGCTAGCTGAGGCCCAGACAAGTACCGCCTGGTCGAGAGATTGGAGGGTATATTGACGATGACATCACGAGGGGGCATACATTGGCGCCCGTACTTATCCCCCACTGCTCGGCTCAGGTAAAAGGAAGTGATATTGCATAAGTACATGTTCCTTTGTCTCAACGGAGTCCAGCAGCAGCTGTGCCTATAGCGTGCATAGAGAAATGAAGGCGTCTTATGTAGCATTACTATATGGTGCAATAACCACTCTAGAGGCTCGTCCTCGGCCGTGTAGCTATGTAGCCATGCAGTAAGATATTACTGAACCATCACAATCTGGAAGTCACAGCCGACGACTGGGACTGACACAGCGACCAAGGACAGCTCCGCTCCGTCAGGCCATCATAGCATGTTCCAAGAAGGAAGGTACATTACATTGTATGCACGTTCAATCGTGGCCATACGTGCCGCTTGCTTCCATCCATCGTGTGTCCAGAGATGACTGCGTGAATATCGGACAGCAGAGCCCGCCAGGCAACAAGTCCCCGAGCATGGAACTGCTAGTCTTGTTTTCTCTCTGCGCCTTATCCCTCACGCTCTTTCTTTTCTTTTCTTTTCATTTGTATTTATCCTGCTCCTTGCAATGGAGTGAGTACGAAGAAGGGGAGGGGCCGCGGAGACCAAGCTCGGCCAGATCGAAGTTATGCGTCTGTGGAAAGGTGGAAGGGTGGAAAGGTGGAAAGGTGGAAAGGTGGAAAGGACGTGACGTGGCCGAGCCAGAGGGCAGGCGCGCCAAAAGCGACGAGTCATCTGCACAAGTTCCGATTGTGCTTTTGGCTGGCTGACCTGGCCGTCCTCTCTCAGCCTTGGGGCTGTTGCCGGCTGCTCTGTTGGCCTGGCTGCTCTGTTGGCCTGGCTTACTGCTGCTACCTTGCCCGGGTTCTGCTGCTACCTTACCCGGATTCTCCCTGGCGTTCTATAGAGATGTACCGCGACGGCTAGCATAGGCGTTAAGCAGACCTTCTACACAGTACAGGCGTTAAGCAGACTTCCCACGCAGTACAGGCGTTAAGCAGACTTCCCACCCAACACAAACCAACGCCAATTTATCTTGACAAGTACACACCCTCCCTCCCTCACTCAGATCTACCTTCTCTGCCCCCCTCTTTGGAAGCATCAAACGACAAAGCCTGCATTATCCCAACACACACCCGTTCCCCGAAGCCCGACGACCAATCACCAGCCCAAGCCTTGGCCTTAGCCTTGGCCTGCCTCACACAGCGTAGCGTAGTGTCGCCTGTTGTGTCGTTGTGTTGTGTTGTTTTGTTGAGGGGAGGGGAGCCAGAAGCAATCAATCCAAAAGGTGCCCACCTTCCTCTCCTCTCTCCTCTCTCTCCTCTCCTCTCTCTTCTCCTCACTCCAGCTGGCCGTAATCCCCTCCCTCCCGCCTCGCCTCTCTGATTGTTCCTGCCTCTTTCGTGTGCGTGCTGTGTTGTACTGGTGGTGTTGTCTTGGATAACAAGAGAGAAAAAGAAAAAGAAAAAGAAAAAGGAAAGACGAGCAGCCGCGGACAAGATACAGGCTGATAGCTGGCAAGAACGACCTGAAACAGCAGTGGCCGAGGAGAGTAAGTTCCCGATGAGGAAGAAAAGAAAAGGGAAAAAGAGAAAAAGAGACAAAAAATAAAAAGGCTGGTTGGTGGCTGACGGAGGGGTGCTGCTCTTGCCTTTTCTACTGGCTGCTCTTGCCTTTTCTGCTGGCTGCTCTTGCCTTTTCTGCTGGCTGCTCTTGCCCTTTCTGCTGGCTGCTCTTGCCCTCTCTGCTGGCTGCTCTTGCCCTCTCTGCTGGCTGCTCTTGCCCTCTCTGCTGGCTGTTCTTGCTGTGTCTTGATGCCTCTCGCTGTCTTGTCCCGCCCTGTGTCCTCTTTTTCCTTTTCCTTTTTCTTCTCCTTCTCTTTTACGTGGTGCTTTTGGTTCTTGCCTGTTATGTGCTTGCGGAGATTGCATTTTGGGAGAGCTTCAACCTGGTAGTCAGCTCGGCTTCATATAAGTCACTCTCTATACATTGCACAGTAGGGAAGTACTTATTAGAAGTCTGTCAGTGACAAGCATGCCACTTCCCTTTCCTTTGAATGATATCTTCCAGGCCTTCCAGGTACCTAAATCCTCTGTAGTCTAGCCTAATATCTAATAGTGACCTGTGAACTCTATCAATCACCTGCTGATGTCATGTTGATGTCAGGGAGCCCTCTGGGCAGTAGGCTAGCTGCCCAAAACTCCCTCTTTCTTCTTGACCAATAACACTCACACCCACACACACACACACAGTGCACATGAGCCTATCTCAGCTCCAAATGTTTTGTTCTCCGTGTTACTCACTGGCGATGACATCAACAGGCAGCTAGCCCCTGGCCCCATTTGACTCTTCTGAGCTCACTGGCCTCATACCTGACTCCTCACGCCTGACTCCTCACGCCCTACTATCATCTCCATATCCTCCCGCGTCTTGAGACACCCGTGTGTGCTTCACGCCCACTGGCCAGAGCAACAAGACTTCTCATCTGGCCAAGAGTATCACAATATACCACGCCTACTAGCCGAGACGAGGGCCAGCGCAGATATGGCTACTACAAGCACGGCACTCCGCGTGTCGGCCTCAGGAAAGGGGGCGGTCTAGAGTGCCCGGGTACTAACGGCAATGCAAATTCATGCTCTCCAAAAAGGCTTTGCATGGATGTGAGTGAGTATTGGCCGGCCTGCCTGTCTGCCTCAAGAAAAGACGTTACACCAGCACGAGAAGCATGGCAACAAAGAGGTTCTCAGAGCACGGTGCTTTTCTAGTGGCCAAGGGGGCTTTCATGTTTCTTTTTGCTGTGCTAGAGGTGGCGGCGGAGGTGTTCTTTTCTGGGAAAGACAATATGAAAGAAGAAAAGAAAGTGTCCGAAAAGACGTCGGAGTCCGATCGTAGCACACCTTCTGCCACACGATGCTTAAACTTTGGCTGCCATTCTGCTGATATTTGTTCTTCCACTGAGACATGTCTCGCGGGCTTTATTTGAGTTTCAGCAGCTCTCCTCGCCTACAACGAATGAGATATTGCCTTTGGCGCTGTCTTCTGGCTGGCTGACTCAATGCTGCGTGCTGAGGACATTGGGCTACAGAGATTTCAGCACATTCACATATTGTTTCTTCTCACTGGCTACAGCTGAGCCTCCTGTGGCAGGTAGGCGCCTGGTCTACCGGCTCGTCTAAAGGCTTTTGCATATCCTGGAAAATGATTCCACACCCGGAACGGGATCAATGACACTCGGGCGGTTAGATACAGACTGGCAGGCTTTGCAGCAGAAGAACGTCATGGCAAGACACAGCCTACACCTCTCCACCCACCAATAGATGGCTATACCTAGGGATATGGACGAGAACATAAGGCTGCAGTGGGGGAGTAGGTGGGTGGGGTAGAGGAACATGACCCGGTGATGAAGCAAGGCTTGTTGGTTGGCATGTGATGGGTGGGAATAAACACAAGAATGCCACAGGGGAATTCATATTCCCGCCCATATGCTGAGAGGCGGCGAGGAGACCCAAGACGGGCTGTGTAAATGTGCATCCCATTTCTCGTTTCTATTACACGAGATGTATTCAATGGGCTTGGCTTGGCTTGTGTTGTGTGTAGTGCATGACTAGTATAAAGGGAGCAGGGTCCTCGGGTCGCGTTACACAGATAAATTAGGTCTCACAGTCCTCCAGTAGTTACGTCATCCAGCAAGAAGGGGAACAAGACTTGAGACAGTGACAATTTTTTCTCTGAAGCCAAAAGGAAGGGGAAAAAAAGGAAAGGAGAGAAAAGAACAGACAAATAATGGCACAAAGCAGCAAAAAAAAAGTCTACAAAAAAGAAAACTAAACAAAAAAGAAAGTCCCACAGGTCCGAAAGTTTTCCAGATAATCTGGAGCACTGGGAATTGAGCCCAATGCGGGGGTCGAACCCGCAACCTTGAGATTAAGAGTCTCACGCTCTACCGATTGAGCTAACCGGGCGCTTTGAAGGTGTGGGATTTGTTGAGAAGGGACCTGCCTGAAATGGCTTATGTTTGCTGAAAAGGGTGGAGCCGGAAAGAAAAGACCAAGAAAACGTCCGGCCTCGTTTCCCTTGGGAAAGAACCAGTGACGCGACCCGGTCGGCCCCCAGTCGCGTCTTGCGACGACTTGGTCACTATCACAACTTTGCCTCTTCCTCACGGCAATGATTCCTCATCTAGCACATCCTGCATGCCCTGCACACCGGTCCGAGGCCCCATGGCTGAACAGCCCGTCATACTTGGGGCATCGCATAATCTGCTGTGGCGTCTCGTTTCCCTGGGTACAGGCAAAGTACGCAAGGCAGTTTCGAGTTATGAGCAGGTAAGGAGATACTGGCATGGAAGGGCCCAGCAGAACCCGCTGCTTGTTGTCATGCTAATAGGAGATGGGAAATGGCCATCAACGGTGTTGGTATCTCCCTAGACGATAGTCGGAGTACCTGGAAGACTCGCACCTGGAACAGCACTTGGGTCCCCAGTGCTTCGAGATAGCCCGACACGACGTTCTTTTCTGCTCGTGTGTGGCGCCTATTGCTTGACCCTTCTAGTACTGCTGGGAGAAAGTCTGTATTAACACTACGTGTAGAATAGAGCCGCAGTTACCAAGATGGGCTTGCCTACTCTATGTCTAGCAGCCAGACATCGCTCTCTGGGCTCTAGTGGATTGCTGTATACATTTCAGGCGCTTGCTATTCGTCAAGGCCTAACTACGCTCCTACTAGTATGTCGTTTCTGTCTCGCTACAAAGCTACCACCACAACAGACAGCTTGGCCTTAGCTCTTACCTCCTTTCGTGGAAGCTGCTCTAGGTACCGTGTGCAGTTGCTTCATGTCATCGAACGCAGCTGCCATGTCAGCTCTCTTGAGTTGAGGAGCTCCTGAGAATCTCAGCCAATGAAATCAGCAGCCGGTCTTTCCTTTTCTCCTCCATGCGCCTTACGGAGGGAGGTCCCTTCTCTGTCTGCTTCTCGCGACTACGTGACTTCTTTCCTCTCCGTTTCAACCATCCCAGCCGCCTCTTTGCGGTGCACTTCTACCCCCCCCCCTTCTCTTCACTCCTCGATACCCAATAAAACGACATGTCCGTCTCATTTCTGCTGTTGGCCTTCTGGGTCGCCGATGAGGACATTCCACATTGCTGTATTACTCCATAGCAAACGACCACATCAAGCAAGCTACACACCCAATGCCACACACCGCACATTCGCTGTGACAACATAGGTGCCATAATGCTGCAACACGCCCCCAATTCCACCCTCCTGTTATCTACATTCACTGCACATTGAGCTCTTCGTTTACGTGCGGATACGCACACCCACAGACAAGCCTGCCCCCCCTCTCTCTGGTAGCCCGAGGGCGTGAGCGCAGGGCCAGCCAATCATGCCTACTCGGGGTGTCCAGTTTCTCAGCTCTGCCCTGGCCGGTTGGCTAATGTATCAGGCGTCTTGTTCCCTTGGTTTACCTGCAGTCGCCGGCCAGCGAGGCAATCTAAACGAGCGGCAAGTGAAGGGAGCTCACAGTTCCATCAAAGGCCAAGCCTCGATGGGGAGAGCATTCATGCTGTTTGCTCTGCCACGAATGCTACCATTATGCAGTAAGCCAAGGAAGCTGACAAAGCGGTGGCTCCATGCATAAATATTGCTTTGTTCAAGTCCGATACATCACTATCGCGTGTGAAGCAGTATGCGCCGGCCAACATTGGCGGTTACTATACCACCCTCGAGTAACATAGGCACCTACAAGTCTAACTGCAATCACCCTGATTATCGCATGTATACTGAAAGGCGGTGAACCAAGGGCGTGCGCGTGAAGAGACTTCATGGACACCGTACCATAGCCCTCATCACTCGTCTCTATTCCGACAGCCTCACGGAGATGCACGACTACGAAAGGGGAAAGGCTCGCTTACAAGCCCAATGCTATAGCGTACACACAGCCAGCACAAGGCGGTTGGAGATTCTTCTCAACTTGGCATGGCCAGCCAGGGCTTTCCTAATTCTGTAGCTACAGCTTTTCAGCTGTACCCATGACATCTCGGCGTGTCAGTTGCAAGCCCAGCGTGGGACCAACCACCACTCCTCTTGTCTCCTGTCATCATTGACAAGCTACATTGCCTGCTTACAAATCGATCATGTGGACGATGTCTGGTAGCCCAATAGCCTGTCAAGTCTCCAGCACGGGGCAATTAGACTGCTACCACTTGTATGTTCATCGCAATACAACTCAGCTCGTGATGGCACAGGGCTATAGAGCTGACTAGGCTATAGATGAGTAGTACTAGTGAGTGGCTTGTACTGTGGCCATTCGCTTGAGAGAAAGTATCTCAACCTAAGACCTTGATACAGTCACTTTTTTACCAGTCACATTTCTCGGGGTTATCGCCCCAACTGAATAGCTGAGCCTGTCGCAGGTGAATACACAAGGATACAAGCCAGGCTTGGAGGCATGCTATGAGGCCGGCGTTGGACTTTGGCAACTATCGAAAGTCTCGCTAGCCTATATCAAGAGGGCAACAGGTGAAAAGCCTGGATGGGCCGAAAGGGGAGGCAAAGCTTGGGCTCTCGGCTATGATAGCAGGCGAACACTATGCTATGCCTCCAAAGAAAGAAGACCGCTGAGTTGGAAAAAACAAACTAACTAGAGTACAAGGTTTCTGTTACACGAGCGCTAAAGGAGATGGACTAAGCCAGGGTTAATGCCCTTAGGGTCTTGTGCTACTATCGTGAAATCTTTCCTCGCAAAAAGCAGTTCTCAGAAAAGAAAAACAGGGGAATATTGACAAAGAAAATCACTGCTAGGCTTGAATTGCTGTGCCTGAAAGTCTTAGCCAGTAAATAATTGTGTACCGCATCAGCTTTTTGGCTGTTGGTTGCTGTGAAGCTCAGACCAGAGGATGCAAGGCTGATGATTTGTAATCACAGGAATGATTCTGATTGGCCAGCCAGCACCTCTAGCGCATTTGAACTTTTTTCTGCGCTCAGCCTTCTCCAACTACAGCCAACGGATCTCAACTTTGCTTCAGATTGCATCGCCTTTCTTCCAGACGCCTTATCAACCGAAATTGCTCGCAGCAAAACCAGATTTTCCGACCAGAAACTTCACTCCACGCTCAACGAATCCCCGAGACCATCGCCCACACACAACTTCGCCATGACGAGCCTCAAGAGAGCTGGCGACGCCGATCCGCTGGCGGCCAGTATCTCCAGCAAGGTCTATGTCCGGTCAACACGCAGCGGCAAGGTGCAAAAGATTGTGCGCGAGGTCTATTTGCGCCAGGATATCCCGTGCTCGTCAAAAATGTGCAGCCAGTGTTTTGACGCGGCGCCCAGAGATGCGCGGAACCACGGTAGGTCGACGTCCGACGGCAGCATGGCCAAGCTCTGCGGGACATGCGAGTGAGTGCTAACACATCCCCAGTCCAGCCATTCATTCTGGCCGAAAAGCCGCTGGGGTCCAAGGTCTTCCCCAATGGCCGGTATCTGCTCCCCGATACCAACATCCTGCTCAACGCCATGGACGTGTTTGAACAGAGCGATGCGTTCTGTGACGTCATCATTTTGCAAACAGTCCTCGAAGAGCTCAAGAACCGCTCGCTGCCGCTGTACAACCGCCTTATTGGACTGGTCAACAGCGAGGACAAGCGCTTCTATGTCTTCTTCAACGACTTCAGACTGGAAACATACATCGTCAGAGGCGAGGAGGAGAGCATAAACGACCGCAACGACAGGGCAGTCAGAAAAGCTGCGCAGTGGTACAATGAGCATCTCGCCAAGTGCCACGGCAAGAAGATTCCCACCACCGTCCTCTTGACAGACGACAGGGACTGTTTGGCCAAGTCCAAGGCGGAAAAGATCCCCTGCATGGCGCTGTCCGAGTATCTGTCGGGCGTGCAGGACGGCGAGCGGCTGATGGACCTCGTGGCTGAGATCCAGGCACAAAGTAGCGGCTTTTCCAAGGTGGTCAAGATGCTGTACCCCGAGTACCATACCATGTCCAAGATGATGACCGGTGTCAAGGGCGGCGTGATGCACCAGGGAATCTTCAACGTGTCGCAATACAACTACCTGGAGGGCTCCATCAAGGTGCCTGCGTTCCCCAAGCCCCTGATCATTCTGGGCCGCGAGAGCATCAACAGAGCCGTCGATGGTGATTTGGTTGTGATCGAAGTGCTGCCCAAGGAGCAGTGGAAGTCGCCCACTACAACCATTGTCGAGGAGGATTCCATTACCAAAGACGAGAACGCAGATGCCGAAGAGGGCGGCAACATTGTCTCTGCCAAGGAGAAGAAGGCTCTGCAAGATGAGGCGCGCAAGTTCCAGGTCAAGGGTGCCGAGAGCCAGGCTCAGCCGACAGCCAAGGTTGTCGGTGTCGTCAAGCGCAACTGGAGACAGTATGTCGGCCACATCGATCCCACATCGGCCTCCAAGGGCTCAGGCCAGGGCCGCAAGCAAAACAGTGTTTTCCTCCTGCCCATGGACAAGAGAATACCCAAGATCAAGCTGCGCACGCGCCAGGTGTCGGAGCTTCTGGGCAAGCGCCTGCTAGTGACCATTGATGGCTGGTCGCGTGATTCGCGACACCCTACCGGCCATCTGGTACGCAGCCTGGGAGAGATGGAGACCAAGGCAGCCGAAACCGAGGCCTTGCTGCTGGAGTGGGATGTTCAGTACCGGCCATTCCCCAAGACCGTGCTGGACTGCCTGCCGGCCGAGGGCCACGGCTGGAGGGTTCCGGTGGAGACTAGTGATCCGGGCTGGAGAGACCGTGAGGATCTCCGTAATCTTCTTATTTGCAGTATCGACCCTATTGGCTGCCAGGACATTGACGACGCTCTGCACGCGCGGCCATTGCCAAACGGAAACTTCGAGGTCGGTGTGCATATCGCCGATGTGTCGCATTTCGTCAAGCCGGGCAACGCCATGGACTCCGAGGCTAGCATTCGCGGCACCACAGTGTATCTGGTTGACAAGCGTATTGATATGCTGCCCCCTCTGCTGGGCACAGATCTGTGCTCGCTGAAGCCGTATGTCGAGCGCTATGCTTTCTCAACGCTGTGGGAAATGACGCCTGATGCTGAGATTGTCAGTGCCCGCTTCACTAAGTCGGTCATCAAATCCCGCGAGGCCTTTTCGTACGAGCAGGCCCAGCTGCGTATCGATGATGCCTCCATGCAGGACGAGCTGACGGCTGGCATGCGCACGCTGCTGATGATGTCCAAGAAGTTGAAGCAGAGGCGGTACGACGCCGGCGCCCTGAGTCTGTCGTCTCCCGAAGTCAAGGTGCAGATGGAGTCTGAAACCTCGGACCCCATCGACGTCAAGACCAAGCAGCTGCTCGACACGAACTCGCTGGTCGAGGAGTTCATGTTGTTGGCCAACATCAGCGTCGCCGCGCGCATCTACGACGCTTTCCCGCAGACGGCGATGCTGCGTCGCCACGGCGCCCCCCCACGCACCAATTTCGACGAGCTGTCGACGCAGTTGCGCGTCAAGAAGGGCATGGAGCTGCGCGTCGACAGCAGCAAGGCGCTGGCCGAGTCGCTGGACAGCTGCGTTGACCCGGCTAACCCGTTCTTCAACACGCTGGTGCGTATCCTGGCTACGCGCTGCATGATGAGCGCCGAGTACTTTTGCGCCGGCACCCAGGCCTACCCCGAATTCCGCCATTACGGCCTAGCGTCAGACATTTATACGCACTTTACGTCGCCTATCCGCCGCTACGCCGATCTCGTGGCCCATCGCCAGCTGGCCGCGGCCATCGAGTACGAGCCAGTGCACCCGTCGCTGCGCAGCAGAGGCAAGCTGGAGTCTGTGTGCAAGAACATCAACGTGCGCCACCGCAATGCGCAGATGGCCGGGCGCGCCAGCATTGCCTACTATGTCGGCCAGGCGCTCAAGGGCCGCTCGGTTGACGAGGACGGCTACGTCATGCGCATCTTCAGCAACGGCTTTGTCGTGTTCGTGCCGCGCTTCGGCGTCGAAGGCCTGGTCCGCCTGCGCGACCTGGCCGAGCCCGAACCGGAAGCCGACTTTGACGCGGACAACTACGTGCTCACGGTCAAGGGAAGCCGGCAGGTCAAGGTGGAGCTGTTCCAGGTCGTCAAGGTCCGGGTCAGCGATAGCAAGGATGAGGCGACGGGCAAGCGGGGAGTGAAGCTGGAGCTGCTCAAGGCATAGAGACACAAGACAAGCATAGGAAATCAGAATAAAAACAAAAGGGCGCAAAAGCGGACGGTCGATATATTTAGCATACCATTTCATAAGCAGTCAGTCACGTTCACGCATGTACAAGTACCAATACAATACAATAGTATTGCTGAGATTAATAAGCGTGTCATTCATTTATATGCAAAATAATAGCCAGCGGATCTCTTTCTTTCCCTCTCGCCAAACAAAAACAAAATCCCAGAACAAAAAATCAAAGACGCCCAGACGCCGATGCTTTTCCTCTTTGACATGTGCGACCATATCAAAGATGGTCTTCTTCAGCTTTCATATACTCTCTGCCCAACAGCCAAGCGAGCCTCTTCACTTTCCGCGTTCCGCTACTCCTGCATGACATCATCAGCTGCCACCGCGGCGCTGTTGTCACCCCACAGGCCGTCCAGCTTGAACTCGGCCGCCCACTCCGTGACGATCTGCTTCTGGTCGGCCGCAGGCTCATCCGTGGTCTTGCCGGAGGAAGCCGACGCCGACGCCGACGCCTCGGTGATGCCTTCGACGGCCAGCACCGGCGCCTCGGTCCAGCCCTGGATGCGGCCGTCTCTCCAGTCGGTGACCACGGTCATGGCCGCCGAGTTCAGGTTGGGCACGCCGCCACGACCCAGACGGCCTCTCTTGCGCGCCACCTGCACCAGGAAGTCGGTGGTCAGGTCGCTGCCGGAGCCGACCAGCGGGGGGAGGTCGTAGACGTCGAGCAGCTTGTCGAAGAGACCGGTCTGCTCCGACAGCTTCTGCAGAAGCAGGGTCACGGCCGGCACCGGGTCATCAATCTGCTTGGGCGGGATGGCGTTGAGCAGCACGAGCTGCGCATGGGCCTGGGTGGCAGCGGCCATCGACACCAGGCTGCCGGCAGTCGAGGTCGAGCGGCCGGTGGAGGGGAAGATGATTCCGGGAGAGTCGAGCAGCGTCAGCTTGCTGTCAATCTTGACCTGGCGGATGGCCGTGGTCACGCCGGCCTCGGCACCGGCAGGGCAGGCGCGGGTCTTGAGACCGGCCTTGCCGGCCATGCGAGCCAGCAGCGCGTTGATGACGGACGACTTGCCGACGTTGGGGTAGCCAATGACACCGACGGACACAGCGCGCTTGAGCTGGCGGCTGGCGGCGTAGGACTTGAGGGCGCGGAACAGGGCGGCGCTGGTGCTCTGCACGGTCATGTCCTTGTGGGTGAAGGTGTGGGCGTTGGGGGCAGGGATGCTGGCACGCAGCGGCAGCGTGGGGAAGAAGCGGCGCAGGTGGGCAAGCCAGTCGCGCAGCACCTTGGGCGGCACCAGATCGACCTTGTTGAGAATGAGAATCAGACGCTTGCCGCCGTTGGCAGCGGCCATGACGCTGCGCTCGACATCGCGCGACCGCGTGCCCTGGGGGTCACGCGCATCCAGAACGTATAGTACGACGTCGGCCTGCTCAACCACGTCCTTGAACACCTTGTCGTGGGCGCGGCGCGAGGCGGCCTGGTCGGTGCCGACCTCGATGTCGGAGCCTTCTTCGTCCGACATGTTGTCGTCGCTGGCGGCCAGCTGGCGCTCGTAGTCTTCGGCGGCGCGGCGGGCCGAGGCCAGCAGCGCAGCCATGGGGTTCGAGTCGTCGATGTTGTCGTCGTTGTCGTCCTCGTCCTCATCCTCATCCTCATCCATGAGGGTCTCGTCAAACTCGTCGTCGTCCTCTTCCATCTCGTCGTCTCCCGTCTTGGTGGCCTTGGTCTCGCCACCTTTCGCGGCCTTGGCGGCGTCCTTGCGGCGCTGCAGCTCGTTGGCCTTTTGGATGCGGGTCTCTTCAATCTCTTGCAGAATTCTGTCCTTGTAGGGGAACAGGTTGGGGATGCCGGGATCCTTGTTCAACTTGGACTTCCATTGCGGGTTCTTTTTGGCGAGCTTGCGGTCCTTGCGCTGCTTGGAGTTGGAGGCTCTCTTGATGTTTGCCCGCAGACGGGTGGTTGACCGCTTGGAAGTGGGCTCTGTAGGGGAAGATGGGGATGAAGGTTAGCTTCTGGGGATGTGTGTGTGTGTGTGTATATGGAGGGGAGCCGGTTCGTAGAGGATGTGGCCAGGCTTACTCTTGGGCTTATTAATGTTGCCGGCCATTGTGTCTATGTGTGTGTGTGTGTGTGTGTGTTTCTCTGGAGTTGGACTGGTCGATGGACGGTCTCCAAAGGCGATCTCTCAAAAACAGAAATCAAATCAAAGAATTAAAGAGACTGATGCTATCATCATACAATCGATAAACTTTGTAGTGGCCGCCAGCAGAGTCTTGCATCCCACCAAAACTTTTTTTTCTGCCGCCATCCACCGCTCCACATTTATCTTGACCGCCTTTGGACGGTTCTTATCGATAACAACATCGAGGCTGGCATCTGCTGACTCAGCCACACAATCCGATTGCGCGCTAGGCCCAAAATGACATCTCCGCCTTGTAAGTCGTTTGTCGGGCCCACATTAAACTTGGGCAGCCACGGAGCTGCCACATTTTGTTGGGCTCGGCGGGTCACATGAGGGAGGGGCACAGTCGATAAGTAAGTACCTTTGTACCAGCGAACTTCACGGTTGACCGAACCTTTCACGATTTTGATTCTGTCGGTGTCTCGTTTGCTCCTTGTTTCTTTGGGCGTCGTTTTACTGTGTCTGCCGGCGGCCTTTTCCCATTCCTGCTACTCATCATGCCCTACACCACCGAATCGGCCCAGGCCACCTTTGATGGCTTCCTGTTTGATATGGACGGGACTATTATTGACTCTACCGAGGCTATTGTGAGCCATTGGGACACGTAAGTCACTCTGCTTGTGCTGTCTGGCGCTCTCGTTAGTCAGCGCTTGGTCGTCTGCTGCGGACAAAGTCTAACACCTCCGCGTACAGCATCGGCAAGGAAATCGGCATCTCGGCCGAGGTCATCCTCCAGACTTCCCATGGGCGTCGGAGTTACGACATGTTCAAGATCCTGAAGCCCGAGATTGCCACGTGGGACTGTAAGATGCCCCGCAACGCCCTCTACACAAAGGTGCGTCCGCCACAGAAAAAGGCCTCGGTTCACTAACGTCCGCATGCTTCCGCAGACGTCCGCGAAATCGAGGGCCGCATCCCCGAGAAGTGGGGCGATGGCGCCGTGGAGATCCCGGGGGCCCGCGCCCTCATCGACACCCTGATCAAGGACGGGGCTCCGTGGGCCATTGTGACGTCCGGAACCGAGCCTCTCGTCAACGGCTGGACCAGGCGCCTGAACCTCCCCGAGCCCAAGGTGCTGGTGACGGCAGAGTCTGTCGATAACGGCAAGCCCGATCCCCAGTGCTATGTCATGGGCCGCGAGAAGCTCGCGTTGGCCGGTGCCGACAAGCAGGTTCTCGTTCTGGAGGACTCCCCGGCTGGTATCAGATCAGGTAAGGCGGCCGGGTGCAAGGTCGTGGGGCTTGTGACCAGCCACACGGTTGAGCAGGTGGCGGCAGCAGGCCCGGACTGGATTGTTGAGGATCTGACGTCTGTCACGGTTGTCAAGAGCGAGAACGGCATCACGACTATCGAGTTTGCCAATGTGTGGCAGCCTTGAATGGGCTATTGGGGTTCCAGGCTGTGGCAGCCTTGAATAGCCCCATTGTCCAGAACGTGGCTATGCTGCAGAGGCTCCTGACTACACAGGCAATACTATCGAGACCGTCCGCCCTAGAAAGCCCACAAAGGTCAGGCCACCACATGTTCCATTATCATATCTAGCGTTGCGTATCTATTAATTGCGGCCTACATCTTATGTCTCTATCCATCTATCCATGCATCATCCATCACGCCGACACAGCGACGCTTGCAGTCCTTCGGATATCCCGCCGTGGGCCTTCTCGAAGAGACACGTATTGGCGTCCCAGATCAAGGCCTTCCCCTCCGCCAGGGACCAGCCATCAAGGGCAGCACTTGTCAAGACAAACAAAGGGCCGGCCAGCACGATTAGTCTGCCGCATTCCATGCATGAAGACAAGAGTGTGCGTGGGGTTTTATTGTGGGCTCTTTTGGGGAGTTTCACCCAAGGGACTACAGATCAGCCGGGTGGTTCTTAAGGTTATAAGGGGCCAAGGGAGGCCACTGGCGCTGGACTAGATGGGTGTCTAGCCAGGGCCTGGCTTCCCTTTAGTGCTTCTTGGTGCCTCCCTATATACAGAATGTGTCTGTATGTCTTCGCTGGGTGAGCCCATGATGCATCATGCGACTTACACCACCTGGAATGCTCCAAGTTGTTTAATCACGTTCTCTCCCTACCAGTGCGCAATGGAGATGAGACGGCAGAATTTATCATGGACTGAAGCAGTCTGATCCCCGAGCTACACTATCGCCAGGAACTACGAGATACTGATGACGCAATCAGCCAGTGACAGCGGCGCTATTCTCTGGCGGCCCAGATGGCCAACCCAGAATCTCACGACATGGCTACACCACGGGGCTGTGCTGGAACTCTACGCCCGATGCACCCTCCTGCAGTGCGTGACACTTGTTTCTGTGCCAAGAGCAAGTCAGTTGGCGGCAGATTTCCGTCCTCGGTACGGTACCTGCATCTGGCACGTCACCGCCACCAGGCAGGCAAACACGGCTTTGTTTGGGGCTCTTTGTCTTGCGTTAGGCATAGACCCAGGCTCAGTGAGACAGCTTCAGAGCTGTGTGTGTGTGTGTGTGTGTGCGTGTGTCTGTGTCTGTGTCTGTTCAAAGGCACACTGCAGCAGCTCGCAGCTCCCTGTACGAGTATCACGGCTACAGAAACTCAGCCGCACGCCTTGTGTATGGGGACGACAGACACATGTAGCTTGCCATTAGCCAAGAAATGGAGCAAGACAAGGTACATGCGCAGACACGGAGCCTGTGTGTGCTATATCACGACGCCGTGTGACGTGCCGCGGCATACATATCGGCCCCCTCAATAGGGTTTCCTCGCCCTCCTCCCATGCTCTTAGGGTTCCGAGAATGGCCTGGATGTCTCTGTGTCACCTGTCTGTGCATTTTGTGTAGCGACAAGTGGACACCCAGCTTCAGCTGTATGCGCCCCCTTTCGCTCTTCCACTCTCTCGCTCACTGCTACAGAGGTCTGCTACCAAGGTCTGCTACAGAGGCCTTCTACAGAGGCCTGCTACAGAGACGCGGCCGTGCTGGGTGGCTCGCTCAGAATAGCAGCCAAGATACAGGCCGGCCACTACAATGGGAGCAGGAACTAAAGTCGTACGCAGCCAGGAGCACCAGGAACAAACGAGGGGAACAAAGACATGCTCAAGACCGGGGAACCAGGGGACTGGGGAGGGCTGGAGGTCTAGAGGGCTGGAGGGCTGGAAAGCCCGAGCCTTGGAGTGTTTGCACAAAGGGAGTGCACATAAAGGCGTTGTTGTCTCGGCCACTACTGCTGACTAGCACGTCGCTCTATTACTGACCTCGACTATACAGTCCTATCGTGGTCTCAAATCGTAAGGCCAGTAGCACGTACATGACGCCTCGCAACACATTTCGGCTGCGCTCACTGCCAGCGCTACTTGGCGACTTTGTTAGCCCTCCCTTTAGGTTTAGGCCATGAGAGGCGGCGGATATCGTCTGAGAATCTGAGAATCAGTGGAGAGCTCTGCGTCTATCTGGCCCTCCCTTGCTGGCCACTCCCTGGAAGCCAAAGGCTTTGGTCAGGAGCTTCCTTCTAGTAGTTGGTCACACTTCGTATCTTGAGCACACCCAGTGAGGTACAGCACAGCACAGCACAGAACAGCACATCATGCTGCGTTGTGTTTGTACTGCTGTACCGCAAGCCGCTATGCTCCATACATGAACTGTAGTGCAGTGGACTCGGACAGGCCAGGAAGCGAATCACACACATGTGATTGGCCGGCGAGCAAACATGCTGTATCAGCTACAGGCAAACATTACACTCAAAGCAACAAGGTAACAAAGCAGCAAAGCAGAAAAGCAAAGTAACAAAGTACATTTGTCGAGTTCCCCAAATCTCAGGCTTGCCAGTCTCACGCTCCCAAGTCCCAGGCTCCCGAGTCTCTGGACGTCTAACCCTGACTCTCATCAAAGCACTGTTAACCCTCTCTTGGTCTATAAGCTCACACTTGCCCCTTTTCTGAAGGCAACCTTCTCCCTATTGGCCATCTCCAGACAATACCTTACACATCACAAGAATCACCAGGGTTATGTGGCACCGACATAACCCTAATCCCGGCCTGCTATCCAGCTTTACTTCGCCCAGTTGGGTCTGTCGTGTCGCCCTCCCCCCTGGTCCCTGCCACTGCCACTGCCACTGCCTTGGACGGCTTGGCTTTTCTTTCTTTTGCGCTTCTTTCTTGTCATGCAGAGACCTTTTGAACACTTTTACGTTTAGTGCGAGAATGCGGGTTAAGGCGAAGCCAAAATCCCATCCCAGGCAAGGGGGTGCGAGGTGGGTGGGAGGAGGGCGAGAAGGAGAGAGAGAGAGAGAGAGCGAGCGAGAGAAGCAGAGCAGAGCAAAGCAAGAGCGAGGGTGATGTGAGAAAAGAGATTAGCGGGGAGACAGGCATGAATTGAGAAGGAAGCCATTCATCGAGCAAGAGCAAGAGAGAAAGAGGGTAGCAATCGCGGCCAAGTCTGGTGATCAGCGCTGCGCTTTTCCGATGTGGTTGTTGATCTCCGCGTGTCTAGATGTTCTAGACTTGGACTTGGGCTTGTCACGAGGCAGTGGCAGGGCCGATCAGTGGATGGGCCGATGGTGTAAGTAAATACGTGTGTATGTTTATACATAGCTAGCTCTAGACCACAGCTCGGTTGGTAGGCTTGTCCGTGCATGGCCCGGGCCGGGCTCAAGCTGAGGGGTTGATAACGATGGCCATAGTAAAACCGAAGCTGCGGCTGCGGCTACGGGAATGAGCGCTACAACGAATATTTTCTTCGATATATATCACAAATACAGGCTGCCACACGTCGCTCGACTCGAGACGACCCAAACAGGAAGCCACAAAAGAAGGAGGAAAAGAAAAAGGAAAGAGCCAAATAGAAAGGATGAAAGACGCCGATGCACCTTCCAGTTGTTGTGTTTTCCTCCTTCCTGCTTTGCTCTGGCTTCTTCCCGTGGGGTTTATTTTTTCTTTTTTTTTCTCTTTTTTTCTTTATTTTCTTTTTTCTTTTCTACTTCCTCGTCTTCTTCGTCTTCTCCTCAAAACAAGGGAGCCCCAAAACCAAAGACCCTGGCTGCTGGCCGCCGACCCAGTCTGGTCCAGCCCAGCCTGGCTTGGCTTAGCGCTAGCTTGGCCTCTCCGGAAATTCGAACAAGCGAAAGGAAAGCCACATGGCCTGAGGAAGTCCAAGTCTCCCCACCTTGGCTGTGTTTTTCTTCTTCTTTCTTTTTCCTCTACCTGGGAGCTCCACTCCAGTTACCACTTCACTTGCCCATTCCCTACCAGCCCGCCCGCCCGCCCCCACTCCCCACTTCTTGTTCTTTTCTTCCTTCTCCTGATGATGTCTCTCCTCGTCTTATCAAGATTCTGATTGTTACCCTCCTCCTCCTCCTCCCCGTTGTAACCTTTTGCTTCTGGGCCAATGGCGTGTTTTGTCGGGTTAGGCCCCCTAAGAAAAGTAGTAGTGTGCTGTGCTGGCCGGGCGTCATGGTCCCGTTTTCCGCGTTTGGTCTTTTCTGTGAGCTGCTGATGTCTCCTTACATTGCCTTAAGCTTTGTCGTGTCGTGTCGCCCTTGCCTTTGCGGCTTACCAGGGAGCCATCACAAGAGAGAAAGAGAGAAAAAAGAAAGGAGGGGTGGGTGGACACATGTACATTTTTTACATTACATTGCATGCATGCATGAATTATAGTAATTTGTTCCGATGGAAGTGTTCTTTTTTTGACCGTCCTCTTCTCCTTGATTGTAGACGTAAGAAGAAGAAACATACGAAAAGAAATGGAAAGAAAGAAAGAAAGAAAACGAAAAAGAGATTGTGTGGGAAAAAAAGAAAGCATACAAGAGAACAAGTACAGCCCCAGGATTGCTTGCGCCAATCTCGCCAGGACAAGTTGATCAATGCATGGCTGTCTTTGGTCTGCGTCACACTCTCACGTCGGGAAGCAAGTGAAGAAAAGCGAAGGAAAGCGAAGGAAAAAAGCCAAGAAAAAAGAAAGAATGACGCCTATCATAAAAGGGGTGCTCTTACATGATGATCTTGGTTGCAATGATATAATATTTTAATCTGTCTCGAGTTCTAGATGCCTTCTGGAAGTTCTTTGGAAGGGTAGTTTCCATTCCTGACAGTATCTAAGAGGCGCAAAAGGAAAGAGCTACATGTTGACTTGATGCTAGATGTAACCAGACGCACCTTCCGAATGAGATCGTCGACACTTGTCGCTGACATAAGCAACACGACGCACCTTCTACATCTAGCTGGCACTCACGTGACGTGACATGACATTGCTGTCTGTCCACACATGTACACATGTACAGGCCAACGTCAACCCCTCTCAAATCCCCCTCCTTAGGCAACAGGCGTAGCAACGGAGAGGCTGGTTATTCTGGTTGTCTGCGCTGTTTGTTACCGAGGAGAAGACGGCCGATTCTTTTTCTTTTTCTTCTTTTCTTTTACTGTGGCATTTGTATTGCTTCCTTTTGCCTGCTGCTCATCTCCCAGGCAATGGGGACCTTGTTGTCTGGCTGGGGGTGTCGTCCTCTTAAGCTGGAAGGGGGTCGTCTTCTTTCTACGCTGGGAGGGGGTCGTCTTCTTTCTACGCTGCGTGGCTTGTGCTGACCCGTGCGTCTGCCCGTCCAACCCTCCATGCATGTCGACCGACACCCATGTCCTCGCTCGCTTACTCGCCCATTCTCTCGCCCACTCGCCCACTCGCCCACTCGCTCACTCGCCTGGCCTTGTCGTGCTACCTACCTGCTTGCTATTCAGGTCGTGACCTGTGATCTACTTCTGCGCGCGCAGGGCGGAGAGAAGCCAGAGGCATCCCATCACCCCCTGTCCGACTGGTATCGCCGTTCACCTTCCGGCCATGTCCCTGTCCTGTCCTGTCCTGGGCCATGTCCCCATGTCTGTCGTCCATGTCGTCCTGTTGTCTCTTCTCCAGCCATCTTGGAAAGCTAAAAGTTAGGCCGAGCTCGCTTTTTTTCTTTTTCTTTTTTGCCCTCTTTTTTTTCTTCTTTTTTTTCTTGCTGTTTTCTAGTTCCTTCTCTGCGTCTTAGTGTGGAAGGAAAAAGCCGCCAAAGGTCCTGTCATGTCATGTCTCGGCGTGATGCTCCATGCTTTTCCTCATTCTTATTCTTTCTTGTCTTCACACGTGGCTGCGCGGACCACCTAGTGCCCTGTTAGTAAGACATCGAGGGCAGCTGGGACAGACAGCGTGAGAAGCCAGAGGGTCTGTCGTCGTCGACAAGGCTGTATTGTATGTAGGCTAGCCACTGCTTTAATTGCTGCAGCTCCGTGTCTTTTCTGCTGTCCACACCAGCATACACAGCCTATATCACGGGCTTCTATATATAAACGTGTGAATAAACATGCCGTCGTAATACCGAAGCTTGGGCGGGCTTGCTCTGGTCTATGCTCCTGCTCCTGCTATTGTGTTCTCGAGACGTCAGACGAACGCGGGTGTGTGGGACCGGGACGTGCTGCTGCAGCTGCAGCATAGCAACGGCCAACAATGCAGCATGCATCAACCAACCAACCGCACCACCTCGCCGCCGCCTGCCGCCTGTATTTACCCTCCCTTCATGTCGTGCATTTATTTCTCTCAGAGCAAACAAGAAGAACCCAGACAAGCGCGTCTCAGGTCAGGCCGCTGTTTAGCGGCCCGCACGCCTTGCACTCACTCCAACAGCTTGAAGTTGAGGCAGACAGGAGACAAGATGGCTAGCCAACAGCGCCCAGGGCTCCCCAAAGAAGACAGAGAAAGAAGAAGCACAAGAGGCTTGTTTGCGTGTGCTTGTTTGTTCTTGTCCCTATTGAGCCATGTCTCCGGTAGCGCTTTTCTCGCAAGCCCACGCATGAGATCTCAGGATCTCAGGATCTCAGGATTGCAGCGTCTCCTCGGGCTCACCTAACCAGAGAGAGTCTAACCCACTTGCTCTGCAGTGAGACCCCGTAGGAACAAGACCGACTTTGAAGAGAAAGGATGGCCAGAAGAGGGGGGGGGCAGAAAAACGTGGCCAGCGTCTTTGTTAGGATAAGCGCCGATCCTAGTCTTTAGTGTGTGTGTGTGTGTGTGTGTCTCAGTCTCGGTCTCAGTCTCAGTCGTGGTTTTGGCTAGGGTCCTGTAAGCTTCGCGGGCCAGCGAGGATGATTCTGATGTCGATGTCGTGGGGTGGCCTGATGATAGATTCGTGTCTGTCTTGTGATGGCCTGTCAGCCTTGCGGCCACAGCCTTGTCACTTTTAAAGGGCAAGAGCGTATTGTGAATTCGGGGTTCCTGCCCTCTCTTCGTCAGAGCGTTGTAGTTATATCTTGCTCGATCCCATCTCCACTTATTGTCAACAGCAGCCAACCAACGTCATCAGAGAAGACGAGGTGGGGGCTTGAGCTGGACGACGAGAAAACTTAAGCGCCCGATGTCTTTACAAGGCTTAAAAAGAAGACAGAAAGAAAAAAAAGAAAAAAAGAAAAAAGAAGAAAAGGAGGGGAACGAAATTAGAATGAGAAGAAAAGGAGACAAGAAAAGAAGACGTGGAAAACCGAGACATGGAAGAAATAATCATCAAAAGGTCCCCGATCGAACCTCTCGCCCAAGTTAGTTGCATGCCATCCACGTTCCCGGATCTCGCATACCACTAGCTGCAACGTGCAAGAGAGCATTCTTTTTTTCTTTTTCTTTTTTTTCTTTTTCCTTGCTTTTTCTACGTGATTTTATCGCTGCTGCCAGTGGTCGTTTGACTGTGGTGAGTCTGCGGTACTGCGAATACTCGGCACCTGAGTACTTACATGGCTGCCAGCTGTCAGTGCCAGCCGGCGTCCTCAGTGCCAGCTACAAAGAAATGGAAGCCTCCTTTTTTTGTTTCTTTTTCTCCTTCCCCTTTCTTCCTCTATTCATGTGCCGTGTTTATATGCCGAGATAAGACGGACATTGCCATGGGCAAGGGGAAAGCCGGGGAAGACACAGTTGAAGCGAAGCGCGGCACTCCACGGTTGTTAAATAGAAACGGTGAGACAAACAAGCCTGTCAGAATTGGGCCTGACAATGTGCTAGGGTTTATAACCCTGCCTATAACCAGTCTCCCTCGCCACCCGTTCTTCTGCCGGTCTCTTTGTTCAATGGCTTAGCAAAAGGTTAGTCGCCACACGATGCAATCAGATAACATTGTGTCAGACGAAGCCGAAGAGAGAAGCAAACACGTCCGCACACAGCCTGTTTTGTTGGTCAGTCGGACGTGAAGCTCAGAACCCGGGCGTTGCATCTTCAGTTGGGCCAGGGAGGAGACGACGACGACGACGACGACGACGACGACGACGAAGATAACGACGATGATAACGACGACGACGAGGGGGCTTGGGCTGTGCATAAGCTGGGATGAAGAAGCCTGGGACTGGTAATTTGGCATTTACGTAGTACTACATTAGCCATGCAGGTTGCTGTGTTTTGTTGGTGTAAGCCTGTATATTGCAGTGTACTTGGATGCAGTGTACTTAGATGGCTTGTCTTGTATCTTGTGTGTGCGTGTGTACTTGGTACTTGGTTGGTGCTGCTTTGTCTCTGTCTCTGACCTTTTCGTGTTTTCTCGTGTTTGTTTGCTTTGGCCTTTTCGTGCAAGGACAAGGACAAGCAAGGGCAAAGCTAATTCCGCAAGCTTTCATGCATGCATGGCCATGTGCACACACACACACACACACACACACAATCTCTCTGAGTGTTCCTATCCGTTCTGCATGCATGCGTGTGTGTGTGTATGTGTGCACGAGCTTCGGGTCTATACCATCCCATCATCCCATCATTAACACACCAGCAGCCTGCGCGAGCGACGGAGTCGGGAATAAGGTCCGGGACCCGGGCCAGACCTTGGGCTTTGGGCATCTTTCCTCCCCGTCCTGTCTTGCTGTGTGCATGTACATGTTATCATGTGGCTTTGGCGCTGCCCTTGGGCTTGGTCTGAGCTCTAAGCTTTGAACTTGGAGACACAGAGCACGAGAAATTGTGGCCTTTTCTTTTTCTTTTTCCTTTTCTCCACGTTCATGTTTGCTTGCTCTTCCCTTACCCCTTATTCCGTGCTTTTTGGCGACTTGCGTCATTGGTGTGCACAAGATTACAGAGGGCGCTGAGATGGCGTTGGACTCGAGAGATGCAGCCGGGCGTCGTCCGCTTGGCTTCGCTTTCTCGCCAATAGCATAGAGACACCGACAGCGCGGATAACCTTTTTTTTTTCTTTTCGTTCTCACAAGCGAGAGGAAAAGAAAACCAGAGAAAGCAAAGAATGGCAAATGACGGGAATGTGTTGCCTGTTCTGTACCGTAGACCAGCCCGGCATTATAGGCGGCCGTCTTGATCCCTCCTTTCATCTTTGCGTGGGAGGGGAGAGGAGAGGAGAGGAAGGGAAAAGCCACACTCCATCCCCCTGTTCCAAGGCTTTGATGTTCTGGCCTGCCTTTTTGCTCTGGTGCTGTGCTGTGCGGTGTTGAGCGGCGCTGCGCTGTGCGGTGCTGTGCTGTGCTGCACTGCAGTGTTGCTGTGCCCCTTCCCATCATTTAGGATAATGTCTCTCCGGTGGGCAGTAATACACTTACACTGCCTCAAGTGCTACCACCACGGTCAATGCAGGTACAGACAACTTAAAGTTGGTTCCCCTCTCTTGCATGCCTATAGCAAGCATGCGCTATGCACGGATACACAGCAAGTAAGGGGAGGTAAGCACAGTACACAGATACACAGATACACACAGCGCTCGTCAACGGGCTGAGAATCCCCGGATCGCCGAGCCGTGGAGTGTGAGTAGGTTCGTTGCGCGCGCCTTGGACTGGCTCGAGATGTTAAGCTTATACTTGGCCAAGAGCAGCTTTTTGTCTCTTTTTTTTTTTTCTTTTTCTTCCCTCCCTCATGTCATGATAGGCCAGAGCTCAAAGACAAAATACAAAACCTGTCTTGCTCTGAAGAAGCGAAGGTGTTGGTAGCACCAAAGAGCCAAAGAGGGCCGGTCAGCTGTGTAGTGGTGCTGTGCCTATGATGCTAACCCTGAGAAAGGACAGGAAAGGGTTAATTGACTCCACTGGGCTTATACAGATGATGGATGCCCTACGCCAGGGGGCCGTAAACCCCCAGGAACGTTTCTTTTGCTGCCTCCCCAAGACTTGTTCCTCGATCTCGATATCAACGTATGGTAGTCAATTTCCCCAACTTGTCTCCTTGTAAGCCATATGCCACTAATGTGTAGGAGAAAAAAAAAAGGCCTCAAAATCACAGCAAAAGGAAGAGGGAGTCAAAAAAAAAAAAAGACGAGAAAAACAACGGCCAGCGGCGGCCAGCGCTCGGCCTTGAAAACGACGTCCAAACTTCGGAGAACAGAGCTTGAAAGAGGAAAGGTCAGTGTTGCGGTGCCGCAGGCATAGCCCTGTCACGCTGTTCCAGGCCCTGTGCATGAGAAAAAAAAGTCGTGGTGAAATGACCGGCATATGGGGCCATCTCTTCAGCGTTCCCTCAAACCAGTCTGGTGGGATGGGAGAGGGGAGAAGGGAAAGAGGAGAGGGGAGAGTGTGAGAGGCCAAGGATTCAAGCTTTGGCCTGAGGGACTTTAAAGGTCAGCTTTGGGGGGGAGGGGGGCACTGAAAAGGGAAGCCAGTCTTGGAGGGCTTGATCTCAGGGCCCAGGACAGACTGGATAACAGCGCCCTTTTTGGAGCCGTTTTTTTCTCTCTGTGTTCGGGTCGTGGGGGAGGCGAAGGAGGACTTGGCTGTACAAAGGTTCGAGTTGAATATTTCTTTCTTGCTGCTTGGTGGGCGGACGAATTCAAGGGTTATACGGTCAGAAACACGAATGCAAATGCAAAGAAGCCCCCGAAGACAAAGACATTGGCAAGCAAATGCGAACTGAACTGAAGCACAGACTTGGTTGCATGCGCATGTGAAGCAAATGGTTGGCCGGGGGTACGAACAACAGGCGGTTCGGGGCTAAACCAGACATGGAATCGCCATCCGCAATACGGGGGGGGGGATGTGAGGTGAGGGGAGGGGGGTATGTAGGACAAGCACAGCGAAAAGAGGGTTGAAGGCTGGGCCAGTGCAGCAGGCCGGCTAAAAAGGACACATCAAGTTGCTGAGAGAAGCCGGGTTGAGTCGAGTCGAGTCGAGTCGAGGCTGGCCTGTTCTGGCTTTTGGTCCAACGAGGTGGAGGTGGGCAGCCCATCCATCGGCGCCGGTGTCTAACGTCTAATGTCTAATCTTGGCTACAGAGTTAGCGGCAGGACACACTAGGCAGAAGCTCGTTTTGACACGTTTGGATTAGTCTCGAAATTGCAGTTGAATGTCGGGTCGTTGTCGTCGTCGTCGTGCCTCTTGGTAGGAAGATGTAAAGCGTTCATCTCATGGCGGAGGAGGCTTTGCTGCAGCATGTAACCCAGGAAAAAGACGGGGCGCTGAAAAGAAGAGAAATAAATCACTCAGAAATAAAGAAAAAATCGCCGATGGCAATGGAATTAAGGTAGGACCTTTGGCAAATCTTGTTCAGTGGCTTCGGACGAGCGCACGTTTGATGGGAGGGGATGGGAGGGGATAGGAGGGGACTTGGGCCAAGCGAGAGGCTTTGTTGAGATGAAGCCAGATCGAGATTTCTTCTTGGGACGGAAACTAAACGGCGCGACTAGCAGAAAGAAATGAAGACGTTGGATTGAATCTAGCAAGCAGCAAAGTGAAGCCGCGATAGAGGAGGAGAAAAAAAAGGGCGCCCAAAAAAAAAAAGGCTGCTATGGAAAAGCTACTGTGGTGGAGGAAGAATAGGAAGACTAATTGAGGGCGGCCATTTCCGGGGTCCCTTTTTTTTTTGTGCGGTGGGTCCAGTTCCGCGTTGGGGTTAGGGTTAGGACAAGTAAGTACCTGTACCTACCTCTCGACAGTCGGACCACGATAGGACCGGCTCCCTTCCAACGTCCACCCACCCACACCAAGTTGCAGCTAAGCTCACTAGATCCTAGAAGAGCTGCACTAGGGTACTCTCAGGTTGGTGAACAAAGGGCCCAAGGAGACCGACGACAGCAAAAGACGGCACCAGGCACGGTTCCCTGGGTCCAGCGAACGGCGGTCAGTCGGTATTTAGGCATATAGAGGCTCACGAAGAGAGAGAGAGAGACAAAGAGAAAGAAAAAGGCGTTTCTGGAGGCGAACAGCGAACAGCGAAGGCGAAATGAGGGGGATTTGGGAGAGCGAGGCCGAACACATTTCAGAGCCGATGTCGATGACGTGGGTTTGTGAAGGGGGGGGAGGGGGGGAGGGGGGGGGAATAATGCAAGCTCGGGTCCTTCTTTTCGTACCTGATGCAGAGGGTCAAGGCAGAGGAAAAGCTGGCCAGAGAATAGAGGAAAAGAAATGGCAGAGAAAAAGAAAAAAAAGAAAAAAAAGAAAAAAAGAATTCTTTTTCAAAAAGTGATGCACTCTACGTGGACGGACAGACGATGACATCAAGGCCTACCCAGTTCTGGATCTGAGTGGCTCCACTTTTCCGTGGCCGCCGCACACGCCCAACTTGCACAGCGGCGGATCTTGTTGTGTTCATTGTTCCCATGTGTTTATTATTCTTTCTTTAATCCTTGTATTTTATATTTTATAATCTTTTTTTTCTTTCTCCCCTTTCAAAATCGTCCTCTTCGTTCCATCACCCACTTGCTTGCACGCCGTTTGACATGGCTCCAGCTCAGTAGCACATGACAAAAAAGCACGTCTGTCTGTCTGTCTGTCTGTCTGGCTGGCTCTTTGTCACTCTGAATGGTGGCTTTTTTCTTCGTTCTCTTCTTTCTGTGCTTGTCCCTTACAAAATAACTAAAAAAACCACGATAAATCATGTCCAAACCCCTGGCTTGCCCAAATCCTGACCTGTAAATCCACGGTCCACAGAGCAGGGAACAGGCCTACTGTAGGATGACGGAGGGGGGGGGGGGCACCGCCTGTGGCTAGGGGCACGCCCTCTTGTCCTTCGGTCTGTCCTTGTTGCCCTCCTGTATTCTGTGCTGGCTTCCCCTACAGGCTCTTTGAGCCTTTCCAGGCGCTGATGGCCCTCCCCCCTCTCCCCCTCCCCCCCTCAAAGGCGACCCTCCCAGAGCCCCTGTCCTTGACAGCACATCACCCCCCTGTAGTGCTGGTTTACACGCCCTGAACCAGCTGTTGTTGACGGGGAAGAGGACCTGAGAAGAGAAGAGCAAAAAAAGCATGAGAAACCAGAGGGAAAAAAGAGGGAAAAAAGGGAAAAAAAAAGGGAAAAAAAAAAGAGGACACACAAGATGCTGCTGCTGCTCACAATAGCACAAGCCTTTTGCCACAGTTAGTTCAAGCTGTCACACTATAAAACTATAGACAAAGTCATAGCTCTACAGCTGGAAAGCCAGCCTTCTTTCCTTGGGGTGTGTCGTTAAGCAAAAAAAAAGTAGGCCACAAATGAGTATCGCTACAGCCAGATAGAACGAGACACCCCCACTGGAGACAGGGGAGGGGGTGCGCTTAGCTTTCACACCCACCTTGGCTTTCTGCTCAGAAAGAGAGAGGGAAAAAAAGGAAAAAAAGAAAAGCCCCGAAAAATACAGCAGAAAATTACCTTGGCCTAGCCTTGACCTGGGTCCATCCAAGCTTTCGCCGGCTCTTTCTTTTTTCTTTTTTCGGTGGAAAAGAAAAATGAATGGAAAGGGAAAACGTCCAGGTCCGTCCTAGTCCCAAGGCTCCCGAAGTCTTACACACAGACGCAGACAGCGAGCGAACCAGCAAACGCAGGTTTGGGGAGAGAAGAAGAAGAATAAAAAGGAAAAAAAACAAGAAAATTAAGAAAGAACGGATATAAAGTATTGTGTGCTTCTCCTTCTTCGCTCGTCACGCTTTCTTGATTTGTATTCTTGTATTCTTTTTTATTTGATATCACCTTTCAGCAACTGCCTTTTTTTCTTGGTCCTCGACGCCGACTCCACCTCGACCTCGACCTCGACCTTGATAGACTCGGACTCGATAGACTCGGACTCGAGCGCCTTCCACCTTCTCCTTCTAGTCACCCACCTACCTGCCTGTCTCACGTCGTTCTCTTTTAGCAACTGCCTCTGTTAATTATCCTCCCTTTGCTCTTACCCTTTCTGACCACCATCTTGGTCCAAATCGAGCCTTTGAGACTCAGTCTTGGGGACAAACAAGGCCTCGCCATCTCAATCAATCTCTTTTGGCTTCCCTTGAACCCTCTATTGTCAACCACATTCTGTCTACCTCGGGGCCTTCTGCTATAACAGTCCCTTCATTCTCGATTTTCTCCCTCTAGTCTGCCTCTTTATATCCCCGCCTGGATCTTTGAGGTAGAGAGCTGACCTCATCCACTACCCGAGCACTTGTTTTATTCTTTTTTATTATTTTCTGCTTCTTTTTGGCTGTCTTTGTCCCTTGAGAAGCCGTCTGGGAGCCTCTCTCTCTACATCTCGCTATACACTTCTCTTTATCTATTTCCCACCCATCCTTGGCTTGTCAAAGTCCTCCCATCCGGTGCCCTTCCTCGAGTCTCTCGCTCTCTCTCTCTATCTTTTCAGTCCCTTTCTCAAGTCCCTTTCTCCAGTGCTCCTCCTCGTGCTCCTCCTCCTCCTGCTTCCTCGAGGGTCCTCCGACTATATTACTCCCGCCACGTCCACTTCCCCAGCCTCATCTTTCCGTTCTCTCCCACCCTCCTCATCCACCACCTCTGGCCTTGGTTCTGCATTCGACTCCTCCTCCTCCTCCTCCTCCTCCCTCACCTCACCATGGACTTCAACAACATGCACAATGGACAGCAGGTCCCCATGTTCCTACCAACCAGCCAGCCCTCGCTGATGCAGCAACAACCTTCCCGCAACGCTTTCATGTCCACGCAGTCTCCTTTCCTCCAGTCCTCCCAAGCCCAGTCCCAGGCCTCCTACATGCAGCACCCCGCTGCCCAGAACTCTGTCTACCAGATGACCCCCAGCAATCTCCAGTTCGCCCTGGCCACAAACAACATGGCCTCCATGTCCTTACCAGCCGGCCCCGGCGGCCCGTTCTTCAACCTCCCCACCACCAGCGAGGCCGCCCACCAAAGCCTCATGCAGCAGAACGCCGCCATGTACCGCCATATGCCCGAGCACACGCACACGCACACCTACACCGGCGCCATGACCCACAGCATGCCGCAGTCCTCCGAGACGCGGCCGCGCTTCAACAAGGAGGAGGTTGAGCGCCTGGAGGCCATGTACCAGGAGGAAGTCAAGCCTAGCACCGAGGCCAAGAAGCACATGGCCATGGAAATGGGCGTTGCGACAGCCAAGATCAACGTGAGTCTCTTTTTCTTTTCCTCTTCCCTTGCAGCTGTGCGTCTGCATCTGCTGCCACTGCTCACCGTTACTGACTCGCCCGCGCAGAACTGGTTCCAGAACCGCCGCGCCAAGGCCAAGCTGGAGGAGAAGGCCGGCCAGAATGCCGCTGAACAGAAACAAGCCAGCAGCGCCGCCTCAGCCACTTCCTCAGCAGAGCCGGCCGCCACCGAAGTCATCAACGAGCACTTTGCTGATGGCGATGTGCCTCTGTGCCCGTCTGCCGCCACCTTCCCTTCCGTCCCCCCCGCCTCGGCGGAACCCTCCTGCCCGTCGCTGTCCGAGGGCTCCTCGTCGTCGTCGCCGCAGACCCAGAACCAGCCGCAGTCCCCGACCGCCGGCCAGCCGCAGGTGCAGCTCCAGACTGAGGCCAGGTCGCCTGCCGCCAATGCCGGCGCCACTGCCGGCTCCACGCTCTCGTCGCCGCTGCGCGCCACGCCGGTGTCGCTGGCCATGCGCCGCAGCCGCCACCGCAACGGCGGCAACTCGCCGTACACGCCCGGCTCGCACGACAACACTCGGCCACAGCCGGGCCCGCGCATCCGCGTGCCGTCGACCGTCAACGCGCGCGTCAAGAAGAACTCGCTGTCATCGGCCTCGTCCTCCGCCGGCGCCTCCATGACCAGCGGCTACCTCCCGCCCAACATGCTGTCTGTGTCTGTCGACCACCACGCGCCGCGCTCGCTCAGCGGCACCCCGCTGAACAGCCCATACGGCGCCATGGCCCCCGGCAATAGTAGCAATAACAACGGTAGCAACACCTCGGCCTTCTCTTCCACCATGTCGCCGACGTCGGCCATGCCCCGCAACGGCAGCTTCTCCTTCACCTCCTCCGCCACGCCCACCATCGGCCACGAGTTCTCGCCCATCATGCCCAACACGCCCAACAGCGAGGGCCGCATGCTGGGCTCAGCCCCCGTGACGCCCGTGTTTGGCGAGTCCATGAACTACATTGTCGGCGACTACATGTCGCTGGCGGTGCCCATGGCCTACGACGGCAGAGAGTTCCTCGGCGACATGTCGGTAGCCGGAGCCGGCGCAGGCGCAGGTGCCAACGCGGGCGACATCAGCCCCACCACGCAGACCATGCCGGCCTACGGCGCCGACCTCGGCTCGGGCGTGGGCCTGGGCGTTGGCGCCGACATGGCTGCCTTTGGCGCCACCGCTGGCGCCGCCGGCGCAGACATGTTTGGCAACGCGGCGGCGGCCGCCGCCATGCAGACTGCTGCGCCGCCTAGCGGCACCGGCTCTGCGGACTCCGCCACCCAGAGCATGGAGTTTGCTGAGCTCGACATGCTGCTGGCTCCCAACCGCTCGCAGATGCCCTTTTCGCAGATGACGGTCGAGGAGTACTTCCTGTGCTAAATTTGGACGCACCTGCCTCGCAGCGTGGCGCGCGCTCTTTCCACTCTCGGGGCTCTTTCCCTCTCTTTCTTGTTGGTTCCTTTTTATGGTATATTCCCTTGTTTCTTCTTTTATTCTTTTTTATTCTTTTTTCGCTTCTATTCATCTGATGATGTATTCTTCGCTTCTTCCACGCAAGTTCCTGCCTCGCCCGTTCTTGCCGTTCTTTTTTCCTCCTTATACTTTTTTATTCCACACTTTCACGACTTCTCACGACGCTTTTCTTCCTTTTTTTTTTTTTTTTTTTTTTCTACAAGCGGGATTCCCCCTATCTTTTTCCTTGTTGATTTCTTTTCCTCATCCCCCACATCAGCCTTGTTTTTTTTTCCTTGATTGCCTCAGCTATGTACAACTTGTCCTGTTATCCAAGTTGTTGGGCTGAGTGCTGTATTGGTTACACTTGTTCATTTAAAACGGCCTATACTTTGTATATAGAGCCTGACTTGCCACTTTGGAAGTCTTGATTTGTTTCTATTTTGCTGTGTTTATGGAGGTTTTTACATCGGCTGGCATTCTTGTGTATTTGTTTGTTTTGCTCGTTCGTTTGTTTGTTTATTATTGATTGGTACTTCTCTCTTAATACGTTGGCTGGACTAGCAGGCCAAAGGTGCTTGTCATGGCTTTGAAGCAAATACAACCACGTTCCATCAATCTCTCGAGGCTCGTAAGAAGCAGTGAATGATCATTTTGATATGTGCCGTGATAGACGCAAGAGACTGGTTGGCAGCCTAGTCACTCTCGTCGGCCTCATCGTCATCGTTCTGCGTCAACAACTCACGCTGCATTCTCTCCTCGGGCAGCTCCGGATCCTCATCAACGTCATGTACAACCTCCTCGTCGTCATCCTCGGGGACCTCCTCTTCCTCGTCATCTTCTTCCTCCTCCACCTGCTCCTCCTCCTCTTGCACCTCTTCCTCCTCCTCGTCGTCAGCGCCTTCTTCGTCATCAACGTCCATGACAGACTCGTCAATCTTGGCCTTCTTCGATCGGGGGCCGTCAGCGTCATCGTCGCTTTCGGCGGCGGCGGCGGCACCGGCGGCGGAGTCAGCGGCGGCTCCGGAATCGGGGGTGTCTCTCTTGCCGGTGGCGGGCTTCTTCTTTGACCGCTTGGCGGCCTGCATTTCCGTGTACTTGGCAAATTCAAGCTCTAGTTGCTCACGCAGAAAGCCAAACTCGGTGTCATCCAATGCCTTGAACACGTCTGCGGGAAGAATGGTCTTTTTCCCGGCGTTCTTGGTGTTCTCATTTGCTCTGCAAGGGCGGCCCGAGGCACGGCGTTAGCTTGTCTGTCTGTCTGTCTGTAGTCACTTCACCCTCATACAATCTCTCCAACTTACGCAGACGCAATGTGGTTGATGAAGACTGTAGTACTGCGCGTTATCGCCGTCATGGCATTTGCTTGGATCTGAGTGCCTGTAGGCAGATCGGCCTTTGCTAGTCTTGCCATGATTGACTTGGGCAGCGTGAGGTCCTGTGAGACATGGTTAGCTTTCTGAGCCTCACTCATGTGTCCTCAGCTCGGCCGAGACTGGCCGAGGCATTTCAACCTCCCAACACCGCCATTTGGGCCTTGCAGGCACGTACCTCTATCGTGACGGCATCGGCGTCCTTACCATCCTTGCCGTCTCTGTCCTCACTGTCCTCCCCGGGATTTCCGTTGGTGGCAGCCTCGTCCACCTCGAAGCTCACTGTCTCTCCGCCATTCGCAGCGGTGCCAGTCTCAGCCTCGTCAGCGCTATCAACTTCGATGGATTTTGATGGCTTGTTGCTGGTATTCTTGGAGGTTGGTGAGGAGGAGGGCGCTGATGCTTGGTCAGCATCGGGCACAACGGTGCGAATGGTGGTTTCCATGCTCTTTCTGGGCGGCATTGTAATGTGCTGAGAGTGACGGTGATGATGGTGGACAGCAGTTGCGGCTGTTCCTGAGATCTGATGAGGTCTGGTGTGTATGCTGGTATAGGGAGGAAAGGTGCTGATAGTGATATATGAGAGCCAAGAAAAATAGCACACGGCAGGGCGTCACACAGCCAAGAAGGACGGCAATTGATGTGCAGAGTATGAGGCTACGCAAAAGCCCGCTAAGCACGGATCAGAGAGAACAGAAAAAAAAAAAAGGTGGTGATGTTGATATGCTGGTAGTCGATTTTGGTTGCTGCATTGCTAAATTGCTGCAGCTAAATTCAAGGTACGTTGGCCGATCCATCGCGTCCAGAAAGTGTGGCGTTGTTGTAAGACGCGGTGAGTGGCGTTTAAAGTGGGACTAGAAGTAGCGCCACAGCTTATGTCATTGACTAGGAACAACGTCCGTTTGTCTACCTGCTGCTTGTGATCTTGTCATCTTCATCTCTGCTTCTTTTGCACTTGCAAGAAACTAGCAGTCTTTTTTTCTCTGGCCATTTCCACACTTCTTCAGTACATCATCGAACTAATGTCTTGATAAGAACCACAGCGTTGCCGCCATGGCTGGCTGCACCTGTCACATGTCACATATCACACAGCTGCGAATCACATCTACAGTCAACTAGAACCACACAGAAACTGTTGCAACCCTTTGACATGGAATCGTGAGGGTATATCTATCGGATTCCACGGTCTCGTCAGACATCACCGCACCGCTGGATATATAAGTGCTAGATGAGGCCAGTTCCCGATCTTTGTCTTCCTGCTCAGCAAACAACACCGGCCTCGCGTTTCCACCACCCACATACCAACACACGCTGTCTTTCATCTCGCTCTTCTGCCAGTCACCACTGCCCACATCTCCCTCTTTGTGCTCTCCAAAGACTGTCTGCCATGGGCTGGAAACTTTGGAACATATTTCGTCTTTTGCCGACTACCCCCGAAGCCCAAGAATGCATGGCAGAGAGTAGGATGGATGACCACTACAGTCTCCTCTGGGACATCAGAGAAATTTATCCTGCCAAAGACCAACCGGCTCATGGATACCTCATTAGTGGCCGGATCCCTCATGTTCCTCGTATCCGGGATTGGGATCATGATGAGTACTATGACAACCTCCTTACTTTTGGCGCCACCGGCCACAATCAAAAGGCCTTTTCTTTCTGTCCCGAGGCTATAAAAGAACCTTGGTTTACAATTTCACTGCACGGCGTCACCGGCCAAGTGTGTATCGAAGATTGTCGCAAGAAACGGGGCTGTGTTGTGTTCACCAGCGAAACCCACGCGTTTCTAGGTGCAAGGAAAAGGATTTTTCTGTCGCCCACCATGAGCCACAAGTTTCATATCCGGAATACAAACTATGCTTTCTCTCTTGTGTGGGTCGACACCTGGCTGGACATGCAGAAGCAGCGTCTCCAGCGTCTCCCAACTGAGCTCCTTGTGCCGTGGCGAGATAGTCAACTTCACAGCGCTCAAACTAGCGGCATTCGATACGCTGAGTTGGAGGTCCTAGGCACCGGTGCTACTAGCCAGGTCGTCAAGGCCTTGTGTGTAGACACGGGAGAGGTGGTGGCTATCAAGCAAATCGAAGCCCGTGGAAACAATAATCTCAAGCAGATGGGCCTGAAAGAAGCACTTCTCTTGAAACAGTTGTGCCATGTAAGTTGTCCTGGAATTGTCCTCTCTTGCTTGCCCTCATACTAACACAGGCCACAGTCCAGCATCATCGAGTTTATTCGTGTTGATGAAGTCCAAGATGGCGTTGATCTGATGCTTGGCTACAAGCCTCTTTCGCTGCGGCAAGCCATGGAACTGAAACTCTTCAAAGACGATCTCGATGCCCACAGCGATCGCTTCATGCACCAGATGCTTGAGGCGCTGGTATATCTGGACTCCTCGGGTGTTGTCCATCTCGATATAAAACCCGCCAATATTCTCTGTGCGCTGGCCCGCGAGCGCAACGCCTGGAATTTCTTCCTCAGTGACTTTGGCCTGGCCATGCCTAGTGGGAGCCCGGCATCTTATGTTGGTACTCCGGGCTTTACGGCTCCAGAGTTGCATCGCCTGGACTATGACGGCGGCTACCATTCATCCATGGATATATACTCTCTGTGTTCAACTCTGCGTCACTTTCGGTACATTGCTCTGATGTCACATGCACCCGTTAGCGCTCTATTACCCTCAGTCCTGAACATTTCCGATCGTGATCCATACCTCAACACTTACACCGAAATGGCCAAATTCGACCCACACGCCCGGCCTTCGGCATCAGACCTGCTTGGCAAACTATTCCCCACATGCGGTGGCGCATGCTTTGCTCGCACACCCCGTCAGAAAATGGGCGTCCACTGGCCACGCAAGGTGAAGTTCTCGGGAGACCCACTCGACAAGAAGCGGAAGATGCCGCATCAAGAGTACTTCGCATATTGTGCTGATTACGTTGAGCCTGAGCATGATGTGACAGAGTCCTCTTGTCAGGACTACTGCGCGGACGACGATGAGCGGTTCCAGGGCATGCTGGCTGTGACTCCGGGAAGCAAGTCGCAGGAAGAGGAAATGTCCAAGTGGGTGCAGCAACTCAACCTGTGCAACATGATCCACGATCAAGGCCAGGCACGGCGCAAGCGCGCGCTTGACCACAGGGCGAAGGAGGTTAAGAGTGGAGTATGGTTGTACTAAGGGACACATCTTTAAACACGGAACACATTCTTTTTGCTTTGTTTTGACATGTTGTATTTTTTGTAGCCGGCATCCAGCCTGTGGGTGCGAGGATAGAGACGTTGTTGGGAGTACAACGGGTGCATGACACTTGAATACATGTTATGTGGGATATAGTCGCCGGCTTCCTGCATACGCATACAAGCAGCGTGCCGCAAGACATTTTGAAGGGAAGATGGAGAAAGGGAAAAAAGAGAGATGATCATATCGCCGTTAAAAAGAAAACAAAGGAAACGAAACGCAGCGAAAACAAGGTGACCACCGGTAAGAAGAATAGGAAATACGTAACAACAGACATAGGAAACTTGGTATCAAATGAGTCGTCAACAGAAGGAAGAAAAGAAAGTCGTGAGAAGCCAGGAAAGGAAAGAAAGAGGGCAAGTTAATATAGACAAAAGGAAGAGAATAGAGGGAGGCAGTAATAGAGCGAGGCAGCCGTCGACAGGCGCGGGGATAAAAACGGCGGCCGCCGAGGCTTAGCCCATGGCGCGGCCAATCTCCTGCGGCTTCGCCTTCTTGTCGACGGGGCGCGGAGACAGGTCGCCGAGAACCATGTCGCCCTCTGAAAAGTCCATGGAGAAGGCAGGCGGCATGGCCGCGTCCGAGTAGATGCGCATGTGCTGGTTGGACCGCGTCCGCGGCGAGGTGCCGGTGCTCTTGACGTTGTTCAAGCTGCGGCTGTGACTCAGTGTGAGAGCCAGTGTTGGCGTGCTGCTGGAGAAGCCGAGCGGCCCGTTGGCGCTGGGGGACCGGCAGGGCTCGCCGGGGCTGGAGTGCTCGGACGAGGTTGTGGAGGCAGAGGCAATGGATGATAGGAGAGGCGGGCCGTTGGTGTCCATGGCGGCTTCGATATCCCGGTGGTAGCTGAGCCATTGGTCCTTCCAGCCAATGCCGCCGGCGGAGAAGCTGAAGGAGCTCCCGTTGCGCTGGTGGCGGTGCAGGGTGGATGAAACGCTGGAGGAATGGTTGTGGCCGTGGCTATGTCCGCGACTGTGACTACGGCTGTGGCCCCGGCTGTGCCCACGGCTGATGCGCATAGTGGTGCTGCGTTTTGGTGATGGTAGGTATGCGGCGTCGCCTTGAACGGCTTCGTCAGTGAGGCCCGGGCGTGAGTTGGGCGCGCGGGCCTGGATAGGTGTCTGTGGAGCCTCCATGCTCTTCTTGTGGCGTGGAGAAGACTCGGAAGCAGAGGGGGATGAGAAGCTGGAGTCGTTTATGGTGGTATTCCCCCCTCCAGTGTAGATGATAACACCGGCAGGCTTTTTTATTCTGGCCGGCTTGCTGGCGCTGGTCTGTGTGGGGCTTTTGTTTTGGGGAGGGGTTGAGGGTTCTTGTGGGATAGATGGGAGGGTGGTGACAATGGAGGAGTTGGAGGCCATTTTGCGGGCAACTCGCTGCGGCGGTGCCAAGCCTAGGTCATCTGAGGCCTGGGCCGGCATGCCGCGGAGGACAGCAGCTTCGGGGGTCTTTGGTCGGGTGTAGACATCAGATACATTTTGCATTCTGATTCCCCTGCCGGTGAACGAGGTGGGGAAAGTTTCCTTCTCGATGCCCTCATCGTGCTTGGAGACCTTCCACGACTCGATTTCCTCGTCGTCAATGGGGGATATCCCACGGTTCAGAATGGAGAATCTTCGCTTGCGGCGGTACAGGACAAGGATGACGATGGAGATGATGATAACACCGCCCGATATTGAAGCCACGAGGGTGATGATCAGGTTTCTGTCCGAGGTTGACGGCTGGGACGAGCTTTTGTTGCCGGTCATCGTGGCAACGGCGGCTTTAACTGTGCGCGGCAGGACAGAGACTCGAGTGGGTGTAGAAGAGAAGTTGGAGTAGGGAGATAAGGAACATGAAGCCTCAAGCTCAAAGACATGGGCGGGCGGTGGTGTTGATAACCACAGAGGTGGTGTTTATGGGAGAGAGGCTTTGAGAATAGCAGTCTCGGCACAAAAGAGGAATATAAAGGAAAAAGAAAAAAAGAAAAAAAAGAAGAAAAAAGGAAGATAAAGACAAGAATATAAGAAAAAGAATATGCAACCAAGACGGGAAAAATAAAAGGGAAAAGGAATTGCAAATCAGCTTGCTTCTACTTTTCTCCCAGACACTTCCAACGTGCAACCTGCAGGCCAGACTCTTTCTTATATGATGCAGCTCGGCAATTCGAGGTGGCACGGATAAGATGGATGAAGGCCGGCAGGGAAAAACCACTGTTGGATGCGGGAAACAGAGGTGAGGCGCAGACGCAGATGCAGACGTAGTCACTCGCATTCGCACTCGCACTCACACAGTCACTCACACTCGCAACAACGCTCAAGTTTGACCCTTGCCAGGACGTAAAAGAACGAGTAAGAGGCCGAGGAAAAGGAAGAGAGCGATGGCCGTCGAGAAGGAAGCGCAGGTGGGGGTGGAGGAGAGAAGAAGGGCCACCAAGAGAAGAGCAGGAAAAAAAAAGTTCGTGCAGAGTCGTTTCAAGGTTGAGAAGAACAAGTTTCTGAAGGCGGGGCGTGATCAGGCCAAGACAAGAGGATTTTCGTTCTTTACAGCAAGATCATGTTTCGGGCACGCGCACAGCACAGCACAGCACAGCACAAACAAGGCTCACAGAGTGTGTGTGAATATGTCTGCTGAGTCTCAATGTGAGTGCCGATGTGATTCCGAGCAGCCCAAGTGTCCGCAGCAGCCAGGTGATGAGCAAGAAAAGGCAGTATCAGAGCGCAGGCAGCAGCAGGGAAGACAGATCAGACCGTCTGTGTAAGTCGGCGGAGGAGGGAGAGAAGAAGGGAACAAATTGTAAAACGTCGAGTCTGGGACTCGTTGCTTATCCAATCAAGAATCTCTCAAACAGGGCAAACATGCGATGTGACAGCTGGAGGCCAGGGGATCGATCGAGAGCATGAATTGTGTAGTGATGTCGCTGTTGGTGTTGGTTTTGATGCTGGCTCAGGATATGATATCTCGCAGGCTGCAAAGCTCGGCGTTTAGATGTCACGGACGGCCAAGAAGGGCTGGTGAGCAAAGAAGCAGAAAAAGCCTAGAACAAGGACCGAAAAGAGAACAAAAGGCTGGTAAAGAAAAGAGGGCGGCTTTGGTGGGAGGAGGAGCGGGAAGATAAAGAGAACAGGAGGAGGTGGAGGAGGGGTGGGGGGTGCCTGCATATACATATGAGGTGCATGTTAGGGTGAGACGAGAGGCACAGGGAGAGAGAGAGACAGAGAGAGACCGAGACACAAGGTGGTGAGCGAGTGAGCGACCAAGCAAGCAGGCGAGTGGACATGGGAGCGGGAGCGGGAGCATGTTTCGCTGGAGGGCGACTTACACTGAACCCTTTTTTTCTTCCTTTTTCCTTTGTCTCCTCCTCACATTGATTTGCACAGCGACTTGCCCAAAGCCAAAGGCTGCTAGATCAAAATGCTCTCGCCCGCACACTCGCTTGCTTGCATCTAGACCAGCCCAACCAGCCAAGGCCAGGCCAGCCCACTAACGCACAGCTGGGGCTTCTGATATGCCAACTTGGGCTGGGCCATCCATCACACACTGAAGAATGACCTTTCGCTTCTTTAGCATTGTAACCTTCTTCTTCCTCCCCTCATGTTTTTCATGCTATTCTTCTTTTTTTTGCTCTTGTTTTTTGCCCTGTTGGTGACGGGGGAGGTCATGACCATCTCAGCCGACCCTTGATCCTGGTGTGCTGTCGTCTTGCCTTCTTTTTTGTCTCTTTTTTTCTGTTCCTTGCTCGAACATGGAGGGGCGGCCCTGGTCTTGTTCTCTGGTCTTGTTTAGTTAGTTTCGTGTTTATCTTCAGGCAGGGAGGAGGAGAAGGAGGAAGAACAGAGCTCTGCGTCGTTCCTGTTGGCTTCGGCTTGGCCTTGCACAGCGGAGGCGGAGTCGGACTTGGAGGGTCGTCGAGGTCGATGATCATTTCTTGCTCTGGATTGTGGTGATGGCCAGTGCTGCTGGCTGCTGGCTGCTGTCCGCGTTTGGGTTGGGTTGTGTTAGCTGGCTGTACCGTCGATAGGATGGATGGCACTGTAGGCTGTGTAGGTAGAGGTCGCATTTTCTTCCTGCACTGGAGTTGCAACCAAAAGTGGCATTTGTCAAAGCACACTCACAGCAGGCAGCACGTACATGCATACACGCACACAATCAAACAACTTACATGTTCCGTTCCCCTTTATGCTATTACGCTTCCGCCGTCTGTCCATTCTTAAGCTTTCCAGACGAATTACCACATACGGTTAGCTGCAGAAGAAGCCCGGCCGACAGCTTTAGAGTTGGACCAGGCCCTGGACCTGGCCTGACAAGAGGCCAGAGAGGGGACAAGAAAAAGTTGAAGGTTGCCCGCAGGAAGGACACTCGAGGTAGAAGAAGCCTGTGGCTTGCTTGTTTGCTGCAGCGAGATCCCTTTTTTTAAATTGCGACAATCGGAAAGAAGAGAAAAAGGAGAAAAGATCGGCGGCTGGTCCAGCCAAGGCGGGCGGTCGGCGTCAGCGGACAAAAAAACAGCAGACGATGATGATGATGGATGATGGCATTGTGGGCTGTAACGTGTCAAGATGATTTTGTGCGTTTGGTGTTGTTTTGTGTGAAGCAGGCGGCGTTGAAGCCAGGGCAGGAGGAGAAGTCGGTGAGGGCCTAGGGTTGTAGAGTCTGGGGAAGGTGCGAGATAGGGTTAACGGGAGTTCTAAGAGATAGGGTTAGCGTTTTGATTTATCTAGTCGTAGCATGCACGTGACCATGGACCATTGTTATATTTACCCGTAGATCTACCACGAAGACCTGACTAAGCCGAGATCCGGTTCCGAGCCCCACGCAGGGATTAATTGCTCCATATTTCGTCATTGAAGGGAGCAAAAACGGGGGGTCGTCTTTTTTTTTTTCTTCAGAGTGTTTTGGCTTGTGAGGCCTCGATGAAGAAAAAGCAAGCCTGAGACTTGACCACATGCTAAACTGTGGAGGTATGTTTTATCTATTTTATTGTTTGCCTGTGCCTGTTCCTGGGTGCTGACCGCCTGTTTCTCAGTTGGTGTCTCTGTGTTTGACAGCCCTGAGCAGAATATGTGCACGTACCGTACGGCCTTGTGTACGTACACGTACACACACACACACACATAATCGCAGTATCTCGCCAGTCCGTCTGCCCCTCTGCTCGGCGCTCTCCAGCTGTAATCTGAGACACGCCGCTTTATCGGTGGCTTGCCATCAAAAGCCTCAGTTGCAGCCCAACCGACGCAGTCTGGCCGGGCTTCTTTCTTCCTTCTACGCTTATTTCCGTCTTTCCATGCCAGCTGATATATCTGACTCGGTGGACTTGGACTGGTGGCCTTGCGTGGACTAAGTCTCCCTTATTGTGTGCTTTTAGCGTGCTGGCGGTGAGCTGGACGGCGCTACAGACGTGTTAGTGGTCAGATCTGCGATTATAAGCTGGGCTATCAGGCTCTAGCTAGTTCTCGTGCTCTCACGTTTCCATGTCATCCATGCCCTCAGAGTCTTTGCTGTGGCTCGCGCAGTCTATGGCTCCTGGTCTCTGACTCCTGGTGTCTGGCTTCTCGTCTCTGGCTCCTCGTCTCTGGCTCCTCGTCTCTGGCTCCTCGTCTCTGGCTCCTCGTCCCTGGCTCCTCGTCCCTGGCTCTCTCTGCCTTTGCCTCTTAGTTCGCCTGCTTTCTGCAAGGGGCACTGCCAACTTGGCCTTTGCCGCGGCTTTGTGATACTTAGCATGCAGGAACCAACACTATACGCATGTCATCATTGGGCGGTGTATGAGAAGCGTGTCGGACTGGTGCAGGAGGCAGCGGAGAAGAACTAGGAAGGGGTGAAGGAAGAGGAGACCAGAGGGGCTCTTCTCTCGGGCTAAGCTGAGTCAGCTGGCTCTAATGCAAGCCAAATCCTCACCTCCTGGCTCCTCGTTCCTGACGCTTTTCCTTTGCCCTCAGATCCTCATCTTCTTGTCCAAGTTGCACAGCCACGCTCTTGTGAAGCTGTTGGCTGTTGTGTTGAGCAGAGAAGACTCAACTCCACACCAGGCACATGTGCGTTGCAGTGCATATACGTACATACCATGCATGCGTGCATACAAAGGGAACAAGGAGCCAACAAAGACGTCAGGGCAGAGGAGACAACCAGGCCAAGCCGCCCGTTCTGACGCCTTGGTGCTCAGGTTGCATGTATGTATATACATATACATTGGTACTTACATCATATGTCCGCCCAATTTCAGCTGTCGACAGATCTTGTACCGACTTGTCTTGACCGTTCTGCATGTTGTCTCTCTCCATCTTCCTTCCCTCTCTCTCCAAATCTCTTCTTGTGCTTGGCAGGCAAAGCCATCGGCCACGAGACCCCAACTGGGAAGGTCGGCTGGATGCCGTTGATGCGACATGGATAACATGGAGAAAGATTTCCAAGCTGTCGTTGTTTAGTGTTTGTGCTGAAACGATACGGTCATGTACGGACAAGGCAACACATCGTGATCGTCTGGGGGAGAGGGAGGGGATGTTTCCTTTTCTAGCATGTTTGTAAGTCGGTCTGCATTAACAACTCCTAGACATGTACTGAACATACATCTGTACGTACGTACACTCTCTCCTTAACCTCCACGGCGGTCCCTTCGGTGCCCCCGCGGTGCATAAACGGCTTCACTCGCTTTACACACAAGATATCTCTCATGGCACGGCATCAAACTTGTTTCCGCCGCCGATTCAGGCTGTTCCATGCTCCCCCCTCTCTAGCTTGTCTGTTTCTCAAACGGAGTTAATCTCTTTTTGAACACTTGAACAGGCAAAGCCCAGGAAGAACAAACAAGTAAACGAGCGGGCGGGCGGGTACGCGGGCGCGGGCAAAGGCACAGGCGTAGGCGCAGCCGGCAGCTTTCCAGGGAGGTTTAGTTGCTTGTCAGAGGCGCTGCTAATAGGCGCTAGTAGGGGCCTTGACAGCAGCGCTAGTTAGAGGCGAGGATAGGGGGGCGATGAAAGTACAGGGTGCTGAAGCAGTAGCAGCAGTGATGTTGTAACGCCGAAGCAGCGGGACTACAGGGCAGGACCACTGACTCCACAGCGCTGCTGCCCTATATTTATAGCGTGTCCAAACCACTAACACACACATCCCACACACTATCCGGGCAACTCAACCCTTACAGTTCTCCAGCATAACGGCATATCAAACATGAACAAAGATTGCGCTTGGCCTTGAAGAGCAAAAGCCAGCAGAAGTCCAACAGGCCGTATAACGGACACACAGCACAGAGAAAAGCCTGCAAGAAAATGACAGCTCATAAGCAAGCCTCCACTCTCAAGCATTAGCTCTTAGCTCTCGCAGTAGTCGAGACACTTGCTTGGTCTTGGCTGGTGTTTTCTTTTTCCCCTTCTTTTTGCTTCTTTTTTTTTTCTTTCTCTCTTCTGTCAACCGTTCCCGCTCTTCTTTGCCTGCTTCTGCTCGTCCTTCTTTTGTTTCCTTTTGTCTGCGTGGTCGAGGGATGTTGGTGTATGAGGCACGTACTTACATACGTAGAAAAGAAGAAGGAAAAAAAAAAAGGCCCGTGTGCTTCATGGATTTACAGCAGATCAGCGGCTATGAGAGCACGACGGGGCAGATTACGCAGAAGAGAAGAATAGAGCTACAGGAAAAGAGAGAAGAACAACCAAAAGAACAGAGGCACAGCAGCCAGAGAGAGGCGAACCCTTCCCAGCCAGGGTTTCTTGTCTCCTGCGGCAAACCGAGCAGCCTATTGGCTGTTGTTCGATGGCATTTGCAAGTGTGTGTGTGTCCTTGGATATTACGCCCCCAGTCTTCTCTGCAAGTTGCTGTTCCTTTCCCAACCACGTGATGGAGGGTAGTGGAGAAGGGCAAAGCCTCGGCTTCCTCTCTCTCTCTCTCTTTCATGTCTCCCACACTTTGTCCCTGCTCGCTTTCGAAAAGCCTCCAAAGAAGACCAACAGAACAAACGGAACAAAGGCCGGAACACGGCTCCCGCCCAAGCAAAGGGAGCAAAGCGAGAGCAGGAGAGAGCAAGCCCAAGAAAGGAAGAAAAGAACCCCGTGGCCGGCTGCTGTTTCAAGGGCACCAACAAGACCAATCCTTTGTTGTCTCACATCGGCGTGTGCCTCTCCTGCTCTCCTCTCCTCTTATCAAATTGGACTTCTGCCTGCCTCATATATCGACGACAATGGGTTGACAGGTTATACGATATCGTTTCTGTCTGCGTGTGTGCATGTCCCCCAACGTCACATCACACCACCCATAACATGGCTCGGCTTCATGCCGGTATGTGTGTAATTTAAACAGCCACCAATCTTGGGCGAGTATTGAAACCACAGCCAAAAAAAAAAAAAAAAAAAAGTGAAAGTGAGAGAGAGACATTAAATAGGGAGACGAGACACAACTTGGTACCTCGTCAAGGTTGCAGTCGGCTCAAACAACCCTAACAGCGCAGCTCCACCAGCCAGAGCCAATCAGAGCCCAAGCCTGCAGATGAGGGTGGTGGGCGGCTATCGGCTCCGGACGGAGCATACCCTAGGACTCGACACCACTTACATGCATTAGGGTTAACACCGTCCCCTCCACCTCCCCCTCCCCCTCGAAGACCATGCAATTTTTCTTGTTGGTTGTTTCGTTTGGTTTTATTCTGTGTTTGTTTTGGGCGAATGTACATTTCTTGCTTTTGCTCGTTCTCGGCCTCGCTCTTCTTCGTACACCGTAAAAAAGGCATGAATGTTTCACAGTGCTTCTGTTTGAGGACTTGTGCCCGGCGAGAGCGAGAGCGAGAGCGAGAGGAGAGAGACGCAAAACTTGACCAGTACGTGACCTGCTTGTGGTGAGGGATTGGACACACTGGAGCTCAGGATGGTGCTGTCTGTAGCCCAGGATGCTGTCTGTAGCCCAGGATGCCGTGCTATACTAGGCGAGTAGCATCGTCGACAGACTAGCGTTGTTATTCATGCAGGGTCAGCCTCCAGGTTTGACAACATACACGACGTATGTACACATGTACACTCATGGTATGCATATCTTTCTCTTTGTCTCCTCTGTGATAAAAGCCCGGTCTAATCTACGGGGCTGGCTCAGGCGGGTTGCGTCGCTTGTACATGAGACAGCTCTGGACCGGGCCTGGGCCGGAAACCGGGCCATTGTGTTTCTTTCTTTCTTTCGTTATTCTTTTCTTTTGCTACGTGCATTGCAGACAAAGCAAGCGAGGACAGCGAGGGGAAAATGCGGGAGCAGAGGCAGGGCCAAGGCCAAGACAAAGGCCAAGACCATGTACATACATACATGCGTGCAAATGTACACATGCACATGTTCCCAGGCCGAGTGCAACCTTCATGATGTGATGTCTTGTCTCAGAGGAAGAACAGCACAGAAGAGAAAAAAAAACATGCGCACTGACCTTCTTTTTCTCATGCTTGTTCTCTCCTATTGTCCCGGCCGTCTTGGCTGTCCCATTAGTGCGCCCAACGTGTTCGTCCTTGTCGTCTCTGGCGGATGGCCCAGAGGGCGAGAGCCATGCGCCGGCTCTGCATTGGGGCAAGTCGTGTCCTCGTTCCCTTTGTTCTTCTTTGCGTGTGTCGGCCGAGTCGAGGTCGTGGGCTGGCGAGGGGAGAGGAGGGAGATTAAGGGGAGCTGTACGAGTATGTATGTACATATGCACACATATACATGTGTGATGTACCCACGCATGCACGCATGCATGTACGTACCATTGGGGACGTTAATTGTGAGGAACACTTGCTGAACCGGTATCTTGTGTATGGGGTGGACGGTCTGGATTGCTTCATTGCGTGTGGCTCATCACATTACGCACAATCACATCCAACTACCACCGTGCTATCACGTTATGGGCAGATGCCAAACGCGGGGTCTTTCTCGTGTGTTGGGCTCCCATCCCCCGCCCCTCTCTGCTGTCCCTCCCCTCTATAGCTTTGCCCCCGACCCTCTCTCCTGTCCCTCACCTCTATAGCTTTGCCCCCGCCTCCTCCTTCTTCGCCCAGTCCTTGACAATTCTGCGCATAATCTTGCCCGAGGGCGACTTGGGCACCTCCTTGATCCAGCGCACGCCTCCGCGCAGTTTCTTGTACGGCGCCACCTTGGACTCCAGCCACGTCGAGATCTCAGCCGCCAGCGCGTCGCTCGGCTCCGTGCCGGGCCGCACCACCAGATATGCGCGCGGGACCTCGGTGGCCCGCGAGTGGTCCATGACGCCAATCACGCAGGCGTCGATGATTTCCGCGCGGTCAACGAGCAGGCCCTCGAGCTCGGCGGGCGCGACTTGGAAGCCCTCTGGGGGGAGGGGGGGGGCAGACGTTAGCATGAAGGCATAGGGTTGGGGGCTTGAGGGGAAAAAGACATGTGTGCAACTTACTGTACTTGATTAGTTCCTTTGCCCGGTCGGTGACGTAGATGACATCCAGGTCTGTCTTATACACCACATCACCGGTCCTGAAGTAGCCGTCCTCCGTAAAGACCTCCGTGTTCAGCTCGGGGCGGTTGAGGTAGCCGGAGAACACGTTGGGCCCCTTGACTAGGAATTCGCCGGGGGTTCCGTTGGCCACCTCGTTGCCATGTTCGTCGACAATCTTGGCTTCCACATTGGGCGCAAGACGGCCGACCGAGCCGACAAACTTGCCCCATTCGTCGGGCATCTGCGTCGAGATGACGGGGCTGGTCTCGGAGAGTCCGTAGCCCTGCTTTGTGCCGACCTTGAGCCGGTTCCAGAGGCCCTCGGCAAGCTCGCGCGTTAGCGGGGCGGCGCCGGATGTGATCCAGCGCAGCGAGCGGAGGTCGTACTTGGACACTACGGGGCTCTTGGTCAGGCCGAGGATGATCGGGGGCGGCACAAAGAGGATGCTGATGCGGTGCTGCTGGATCAGCTTGCAGGAAAGCTCCAGGTCGAAGCGGCTGAGGATGTAGACGGGGATTCCGGAGAAGGAGGCCCCGAACATGACGACAACGAGGCCCTAGCAGACAGTGTTAGAGTCTTGCGGGCATTGAAACAGACTTCCCGGCGGCGTTGGCTTACAAATATGTGGTAGAAGGGCAGGATGCTCAGCGTACTGTCCCGCGCAGGGTCAAGAAGGTACCAGTCAAAGATTGAATGCTGGAGCAAGTTGGCGACGATGTTGCGGTGCGTTAGAGAGACGCCCTTGGGCAGGCCGGTAGTGCCCTGGAGTCAACAGCACACAGTGTTAGTAGTCGTGTCTCGGGAATAGGAGGGGGATGCTGCTGTAGCCATACCGAGCTGTACACGACAAAGGCAAGATCGCTGTCTTTAACGGGATCTCTCGAGACAGAGCCTGGGCTCGCCGCCTTCAGGTCAGACCAGTGCTGGAACTTGTCGTCTCTCTCATGGCCCATCAGGATGATGTTGTCCAGGGCAAGGCCGACCTTCTGGGCTGCGGCCGTCACCGTGGGCAGCAGCTCCTTGACGGTGACGACGGCCTGGATGCTGGCGTCAGTGAGCTGATGCACCAGCTCGTTGACTGTGTACTGCGGGTTTGCGGGACAGGCTACGTAGCCGGCCCAGAGAACGGCCCATGTCGCGATGGGCGTGTCGACGTTGTTGGGCGCAAAGAAGCCGATGCGCGAGCCCTTGGGCAGGTTGTACGTGGACTTGAGAGCCTTGCCGAGCGACAGGCTGAGATTCTGGCAGTCGGCAAAGGAGTAGGAGCGGCTGGTCTGCGTGTCGATGAAGAGCTCTGCAGCAGCTGCGTCAGCGAGGCGCAGGCACAGGGTGGCGCAGAGAAGCGGCGTTGGGGTGCGCGCGTAACCGGGGGCAACCGTAGCGCGGCGCACCAAGCGCATGTACACAGGACTTACTGCGGTCTCCGGGCTGGCGATTCTGCGGCCGCTCAAAGAAGTACGACCACAGGTCGGTTGCCGGAATGTCGACATCGGGATACGGCGATTTGAAAGGCATTGTCGCGAGGTACGTGCCGAGGTTGGGGCAACGACAGCAACAGCAAAGGCGCAGAGCAAAGCTTATATAAGTGAGGAATTAAGCGGGTAGCAGCAACACGGACCACGTCGCGACTTGTCACGGGAAAGAAAAGAGAAGAACGAAGGGAGCGTCTTGGCCATATAAAAGGCCTCAAATACAGAAAGACGTATGTATTTAGTATGCGGTGCGAAGGCGCGCAAAGCTTCCTTGGAAAATTGGAGAATCGCCGCTTTAGATGGAGTTCTTTTTTGTGGGTCCTGGTCGGCTCGTTCTGCCGAGTACCGGGACGGTGCTTTGTGTGAGAGCGTTTTATATGAGAGTGCTTTATATGAGAGTGCTTTTACATGTGTTGGTATCATTTCCCAGTGCATCTCACCTGCTCTCATTTGTGTTTATTAGAGCTTCGCATAATCGCTTTATAATGCTTATATGCACTGCATAATAGCCGCCGCCATCTTGTGTCACGGCTGTGAACTCCAACATGTGCTTGTTGGAGAAGCTGGAACCGAACCTTAGTTCTGCCATCCCGGGCTGTTCTCCAAATCCATCCGTGAACTCCAAATCCATGTCCCAGACAGCCTTTCTCCAACTCCGCGTCATGATGTGAAGCGTGACAGCTTTGTGCTTCAGCGGCATGAAACAAATGCTTGGGTTGATAAATAAAATCCCTGTTGGCTAGGGTAGAGCCGCAATTGTAGAACGGCGGGCTTGTTAATCACAATAATGTACAATGACGGGCTCCTTCTCGAGGCTGCGTCTCTTTCACGCACGTGATGCCGGATACGGAGAATCCGCCTGCGAGTCTCGCTCTCCCTCTTCTTGTGTGCGCTGTGTCTCTCTCACAGTCTCTCTATCGCAGTCCCTCTTTCGTTCTCTCCCCCCTCTCCTGTCTCCCCCTCACACCAACCGCTCCGTCTCCTCCAGCAGACGCTCCAGGCTAAACCGCTGGTCGCCTGCCGCAAAGTAGTCCACCAGCTTGCGTCTCTCCTCGCCCACCTTGCCCGCCTCAATGCCGTCCCACGCCCCGTAAAACTTTTGCATGCACATAACCAAGAACTGCGCGTCCGCCACTTTCGCCCCGCGGTTCTCCACCACCTGGCCCTGCATCAGCACCAGCCCACGGTCGTCTGCCAGGTCCAGGTGGTGCGTGATGGTTGTGTGTGGCTGCGCAAACTCGCCGCGCGCCTTGTACTCGGCTAGCTGCGTGAAGAGCACTGTGCTGGTGCGCGACACCGTGTCAAACGTCCACTGCAGGAAGTGGATCTCGGCGCCCTGCTCGGGGTGCGGCACCGGCAGGACAAACTGCGGTGCGCGCTGCGCAACGGCTTCCATGGCGCGGTACGTCGAGGCTGGCACCACGGCACACAGCGAGTCCTGGTTGGATGCATAGCGCAGTCGCCATATCGCCGTCAGCTCGCGGTCGGGAAGGTCGCGCACCTTTTCGAGGTCGAGGATTTCATCGAGGGACTTGACGCCAGAGTCGGACTTTCTGCCTGCGGCTTTCTTCGTAATGGCCTCTGCGGCAGCACGATTCTGTGTGGCGTTGATGGTCGCTTCGGTGATTGGGGAAGCAGTCCTGGTGGAAGCAGTGGGTTTCGTTTGAGCAGCAGCAGCATTGGCGTCGGCGGCCGAGGATGGGGTGCTGCTCTTTGCCGTAGAAGGCTCGATAATGGAGTTGTCTTCGCTAATCAGCGCACCGGGCGGCAGCTCCGAGTCGGCCTTGCGGACCTCGGCGATCTTGTCGGCGTACGCAGCGCGCAGCTGGTCAATGTTTTCGAGCCCTTCCTGTTTCGCCCGCTGGGCCAGCTTTTCGCGGTAGGTTTCGAGGACCGTCCGGCTTTCTTGCGTGGTGACCAGCCAGCGCACGTCATGCACGGCAGCCCAGCGGCGCTGAGCGGTAAACGGCGCAAGACGCGGCTGGGCGGAAACGAAGCGCCGCAGCGCAAGACATCGGCTAGACATGACGGGCGGTATCGGAAGGCTTGCAATTGGTGGTGGATGCTTGGCTGGGAGGAGGAGGAGGGGTGGAGGGGCTTCCATGACAGCTCAGGCGTTGGCTGTAATTTCTTTCCGCATGACAGGCAGGGCCAGGTAGATGCAGCTGCTGTCAGCTGTCGGCTGTCAACAATCAATCAATTATTGCATGTGCCTGTTATCGCTTATCGGTTGCTTATCTTATCTCTTATCTTATCGCATCTACACACTCCAAGTCGCGTCAAACGCGTTCTGCTGGCCCGGACTTTAATGGCTTTCACTCGAATCCTGGCTGGGGACGTGCACTGCGTCAAACAGCATCGCTAAGTTTTGCGCTTTGCCCCGTCATTGTTGTTGGAGACGAACAAGTGCACAGCCAGCTTCTTTGCCTCACATTGTTTCTAGCCTCCAGACCACGACCTTGATACTCTTCTCACTACACAAACGGCATCCTGCTATAATATCGGCCCGCGACACTCCTCCGGCCCCCGCGCAGCCCGGCTCCGTCTTCCCGTCGCCCCATCGTCTTCTGCCGCCTCCGTCTTGTGCCCTGTCTATGGCTTAAAGCTTTCGGTTCCCAGCACCCTCTTTTGAGAGCGACCTGCAGCAGGTGTCTTCGCATAGCGTCATGGCCTCACCCTCTGTTCTCCGAGCGCGATCTCCGTCCTTGCCATTGCTCCCACTGGACCGGTCCAGAGACCTCAAACAACGGACAGCCAGCAGCGTGGCGTCCACGCCGGCGGCGCTTGACCATGTGGGCACTGGCGATGGCAAGGAAAACGCACCAGACAGTCACACGGCGCAAAGCCAGTGCCGCAAACGAAAGCGCATATCAGATGCCAATGACGCTGTTGCGCTGCTCGGCAAATCGTTCGTCCTCAAGGTACCCCTCCTGTACTGCGAATATCGTCATCTTGCTGCGTCACACAAGCTAACTCTGAGCTTCGCATCAGCCGCAAAGCTCGTCTTCAAATCCGGCGCCCCATACACTATATCCAGTCCTTGTCCTACCCCGAAAGCACGTCCCGCTCTCTATGCTCGACTTCCACTCGCCCTTTGCTGAAATATATGCCGCCCGGCGTTTCTCGGCGCCCGCTATCCGCATCGTCGACCTCGAGACTCGCCGCAGCGGCTCACCACATGTTCTCGTCGCCGTGTCCCAGACGCACAAACTGTTTGTGCTCGATGCTTGCGACCAGGGCATCTTTGCCATCTGCCAAATTGGCTACTGGGTTAAGCTGAACGACTTGACGGAGAAGGCGTCCATATGCAACTGGAGCATTGCAGAGAAGCTCCGCCTGCGCCAGGAGGACAAGGAAAAGGTCCGTGATCGAGCCAAGAAGGAGGCCAGGGAAGGCAAGCGATCGTCTCTGTCCCGAGCCGCTAGCGAGGTCGCCATCAGACCAGGCTCAAGGGAAAAGCCAAAGCCTACCACGGCAAACGGGCCTCTGAATCTCGGCTCTGATGCTGTTCTGCCAAAGGCTCCCAGCGGGGTCTTGGCGGGACCCACGCCGGACCTGTCCTCGACTGCAGCCACGCCAATACCGCCTGCGCCGCCCGATACAGCTGACCCGGCAATACCGCCAACGCCCGTCGCGAGTGTTCTGCCCTTTGCCGATGCCCCGCCCACATCAGAAAGCATATTCGACAGCACTCGCACGCAGTACTGGGAAGCGCTGTACAAGTCTGTTGTAAGTCTCTTGTTAGCCCTGATCCACACGCGCGCACTCTAACCGGCTGTGATATAGGGGCCACTCACGTACTTTGCAAAAGGCCCGTTGTCTCGAGCCCGAGCTGCTTTTACTCTGGGCACGCAGGACGAAAGCAAAATGGGCGACCTCGTGACCTTCCTGCAAAGCCTCATCATGACCACGGCGCAACTAGACGCCAAATACCGAGACCGCATCCCGCAAATCATCCGCGACATGAAAGGCTTTTACAACGAGAGCGACTGCAACCAGGCCGACAGCCGCCCCAAGAAGCGGCGCCAGCGCAAGATGAAGCTGGCCAAGGACGGCCTCTACCCCTACGAAGAATCCAGGATCCGCGACTGGTGGCGCCACAACATGCCGCAGCTCAAAGACGGCGCTATCATCACAGAGTCTGACATCAAGTCATATGCGTCCCTGTTGCGCATACGTGAGACACAGCTGCAGCTGATCATCATTCTCGAGGCCCTCGCCCTGGAGCCACTGGCGCACGCCGACGAGAGCAACGCCGCAGAGGCCGTCCCCGTGCCCGTGCTCCCCGACCAGGTCGTGGCCAGCGTGGAGACCGACGAGCCGCCAAAGCCGCCGCCCAAGAAGCCCAAGAAGCAGGACCTCGCAACGCTTGCCGATCTTTTGGCGGATCGGCTTGGAATCTGGCAGTCGACCATCTCGGACGAGCTGCGCATCATACAGAGCTCCCACGTGCCGAAAGGGTCAGGTGAAGCCTCCAAGCAGATGGAGATGTCGTCTGAACCGTTAAAAGACTTTTGCATTGACGTCATCATTCCCTTGTAAGTCAGCCTCGGCCCATCATCACCAAGCCTCCTCGTTCTAACAGGTCTTTGTAGCTTTGCAAAGCGTCTCCCAGTTGTCTGCGAGTCCATCAGCGAGAAGCTCGGCGGCCCGTCTATCCTGCCCAAGAAGAAGCCGCCAAAGAACGCCGAAGACTCTCCGGCTCATCATTCGCCCTCGGCCTCTGCAAGGAAGGAGAAACAGCTGCCTGGAGCTGTGACAAAACGCACCGCCCAGCCGCGCAGCTCCAAGTCCAAGCGGATATCGCTCGGCCAGGCCATGGAGCGCGCTGTGGCTCGCGAAGAGCGCCAGTCTCTGCACCGCAGCCTGTCGCGCGGCCCGAGCCAGATCATCGAGGCCATGATGGCGACACAGCCGCGCGAAGTGCCCGGGCTGAAGCGAGAGTTTAGCGAGTCGCAGCTGTCCCGCATCAAGAACGACGGCGGTGGCCTGATGAAGGCCCCGGGGCTCTCTCGAAGTCAGAGCATGGCCACCATGGCCGACGATCCCAAGGCCAAGAAGAAGGCCCAGGTGGAGGCCGAGCTGCAGACCGCCATCTCGGCCATACGCAAGCCGAACCGCGAGCTGGTCGGCAAGATCATCACCGACGAGTCCGCGCGCCGGACTAGCGGCGGCGGGCTTTCGCAAATTAGGAAGACGAAGAAGCCCCAGCGCATGGTTCCCGGCAGCAGCCCGCAGGTAATCAAGGCCACGCCCATGCGCCCGCGCTACCGCGACATGGACGCCGGCGGCAGCCAGCGCCACAGCCAGTACGAGATGCCAGCCGAGAGCCAAGCCCACTCGCAGCACTACTCGCAGTACCAGTCCCAGTCCTTCTCGCAGCACTACGACCGCGACCAGCACCACGGCCTCCCGCCCGCTGGCTCCCAGAGCTTCCCCGCGCCAGGCCATAGACCCGACGATGACGTCATTGGTGATACCCCTGCAACATGCCGCTTCAAGAGCTTCGCTTCAGGCTCTGCCCTCCACGGTGGAATCGCCGAGGAAGACGAGGACGATGACGTGGTGGGAGAGACACCTGCCCGTCCGCGCTATGCTACCATCAACGCAACCCCTGTCCATGGCCAGCGCATGAAAACCGTACACACGCCTGGCAGCGCCGCCGGTGACGCATTCGACGACGTTGACGAACTTGCCCAATCGCCCGTGTTCGAGCGCAAAGCATCCGTGCGGCGCTCCGGCGGCATCAAGGGCCTTCTGTTCCCCCGGTCCGGCGGCCGCGCCAGCAGCAGGCCGGTAGAATTCAAAAGCCCGTCGCGGCCTGCTGCTCGCACACCCGCAGCCGCAGCCGGCGGCGCGGGGCTCGGAGCGCTGCTGTCGTCCAGGGCTAGGCGCGCGGCGCCGGTCATGGCTTCTTCGCCCTTTGCGTCCGCTACGGCTAGGACCCTGGCTGCAAAACTTAACCCGTCGCCGCGGCTACGCATAGATGCGCCGGGTGGCGAGATGGACTTTGCGCCGCTACGGAAAGAGGCTGTTCGGAAGGCGCCGCTGCCGCCGTCGCCGCCTGGTGTGGCGGCCCCGGCGCAGGCATCGTCCATCTTTGCGCAGCTGGGGTGGGATGACGAGCTTGACGATATATGAGGAGGCGTGGGTGGAGTCTGTTTCTTTCTGTTTTCCCTTTGTTTTAGTGACATGCATTCACGTATTAGACTACCATACAGCAAACATCTCTTCCTTTATAATAATACCCCTCTACTATATCTCGCATAAGTCGCATTAGTATATTCAATGAGAATCACGTGCCCTCACCCGTCGTTTGACCCATCTTGGTGGCCATCTTTCTCGCCCTTCACCACAATCAGCGGCAGCTCTCGTATCTCCACATGTTCTTGTGTGGCCAAGTCAACGACGCGCACCGCCTCAATGCCGAGGATGCCCTCCTTGAGCGCCAAGAAGCGCAGCTCCGTGACATGGCACGACCCGGGCGCCAACGGGCCGACGCGCGTGTCGGCGCTCAAGCAAATGACGTCGGGCGTGTCGACGAGCGAGTTGTACTGCAGCGCATGCACCACGTTCTCGTCCATGACAGCATCGGCGATCTGCGCGGCATCGGGGCGGCGCGACATGCTCGGCGGGCGGGCGATGCGGATCTCGGTGCGGCGGCGGCGCGGCACGGCGACCAAGGCCATTTTCCGCGCGGCGGCGTCGGTCTTCTCGGTCGAGCGGTTCAGCACGTACACAGACCAGGCAAACTCCTGGCCCTTGTAGACGGGGCCAGGCGGTGCGGCAAAGGTCACGGTGACGCCGAGGTCGGGCACAGATAGCGTGGGCTTGGCGTCGTGGGCAGGCAGAGAGTCCGGGCGAGCCACAGACGGCGAGATCAGCGAGGCGCCGTCGCCAGTGCCGGAGATGGAAAGCTGCGACGGCTTGTGCGAGCGCTGGATGGGCGGCTGGGTGGCGGAGAGCCCGAAGCCGGGATTCACGGGGATGGTGAAGTCTATGGGTGTGGACCACTGCATGACCAGTTCGGGCTTTGTCGTTGCAGTGACGTCCACGACGGCGCGGACGGCAATTTCCAAGTCGCGCGCGGGGTTGCGCATGCCCTCTGTTTCGACCGCGGGGGTGAGGCGGTACAGGAAGGTCACGTGGTCGCGCGGGGTGCAGGATAAGGGCAATGTCAGGCCGTCGACAGTATCGGATAGACATATTACGTTGCCGTCCTGCACAGACAGGTCTATATTTGTGATGTTTATGGGGAATGTGAACATGCCTGTAAAGTCGACTTCCAGCGACGCAATCAGGTCGGGCGTTGCTGGGAGCGTGTTGGGTCTTGCAAATCGCACGCGCGTGTGTACTGCGGGCACGATGGGCAGCGAAACAGCAGCCTGGGCACGCAGCGGACGCATCAAGTCGCGCGGGTTCGTCAGCGGTGCGACGCGCGAGACCCGCAGCGCCGAGAGCCGCGGCACCACCTGTCCCAGCCCGTCATCGGTGGCGAATGACGAGAGCAGGTTCATGCCTGATGCTACGCCGCTCTGCAGGTACCCGCTGCGGCTCTTGTGCGCGGTGGCCAGGGTTGAGGCGGTGGTGAAGCTGGGCTCCAGCGGCTTCAGACTGGCAGAGGCGGAAAAGAGCGTCGTGGGCTGCTGCAGACGGATGCGGGGGCGGGCCAGGAACACGGACATCTTCCACACGGCGTAGATGTGTTTGATGCGGTCTTCCTTGGGCTCTTCCTTGGGCTCTTCCCTGGGCTCTTCCTTGGGCTCGTCGGGGAGCGGGGTCTCTTCGTCCGAGTCGGGATCAGCATCGTCTTTGGATTTTGACTGCGCATCGCTGTCCTCAGATGACTCGACATCTTCGTCGACAATAATAAACGGGTCGTCGTTGTCCTCGAGTGTGCCGGAAAAGATGAGGTCGTGCGGCACGGGCCCGTCTCCGCGATCCGGCTTGTTGACAATCTGCGCCTCCAGGATTATCACCAGTCTTTTCAGATGTGCGCGCAATGTTTCCTCCTCGGCCCACGGCGTGCGCAGGACAAGCAGAACCTCCAGGGTTTCATCTAGGCCGCCACAGTCGTGTCAGTAGAGGGTTCGCTTCACGCCCGGCCAAGCTGCGCCGCACGACGTACCGAAGAAGAGCGACTTTCGCTGGGGTATCGAGTGCAGAAAGCCGAGCGAGTCGCCGACGTCGGCGTCGCTGAAGATTTCCTCTAGGCTGGCATCGGTCGCTGCCGGGATGATGAACGACAGCAGCGACGAGTCGACAAAGGCGATGGCGGCTTCATCGTGGCCCAGCGAGAGATCCTCTGATGCGATGGCCATAGCGGGCGGGCGTGTTTGGGCAGGCTTGGGGGCACGGGGACAAGACGACGATGCCTGAGGCCAGATTTAGCACTGAGCTGCGCATAAACACAAGGAAGCAATAGTGCGTGTTCTATATCTCGGCCAGCGCTGTGTCAATGTGGACGATGCAGTCGTCTCGGCCAGCGCTGGCTTGCCTGTTCCTTGTTTGTCCTTCTGGGCAGTCAAGCTAGCGCCACACTTGAGAGCTCTGCGCCACAGTTTGGCAGCTTGACGCCACAGTTGGACGATACTTGCAAACATGCGCTCACAACAGCATCACGCTCTCTGCACCAGTTACTTGCAAAAGACAGAATTATTTTGAACAAAAGAAGAAATGCACCCCGCTACAAGACTATAAGAACTAGAAACTCCACCCAAAATATACCAGTACAGTACCGCAGAACACGGCCCGCAGCCCCGCGTCTGCACTCTCACTGCCCCCTCACTCACACCTTGGTCTGCCCCCGCGGCGTCAGCCCCCAATATCCGCCGCATGCACACACGCGCATCTGCGCAAGCACATACGTCAGCCCCGGCTTGTGCCCGTAAATGTCCTCCATGGCAGCGGCACAGCGCGCACAGCGGCGCAGCTTTCCCGTCGACACCGGCGCCTTGATATGCGGCGACGGGAAGCTGCCGAGCCCTCCCAGTCCGCCCTGGTAGTTCTCGCCCTGCACCGACTTCTTCTGCGCCAGGACATGCGCGTTGGGTAGCAGCACGTGCTTGAAACTGTCGACCAGCACTCCGCGGTTCTTGCGCTCCATGAGTGCCTCGGGTGAGTCCTGCGCCTCCAGCAGCGTGTAGTCGTGGAACAGCAGCTTCTTCTGGTCCATTTTGGCTCGGATATTGGGCAGCTCCGTGGCAAACAGCTTCTTCACCACCTGGACCAGCACCTGCGGGATGTGAGGCGACAGCAGGAGGCCCAGTTCATTCTTGGACTGTATGCTCTTGACGATGGTCCCAATCTGCGACGCCACCTGCTCGGGCGGCTGGTTCTGGGTGCCGAGCTGCTGCTGGCGCCTGTTCATGACCGTCTGCATGTGCTGGTAGCTGCTGCGAATGTCGGCGGCGATGCCGGAAAAGAACTTTTCCAGCTCCTCGAACTTGAACAGCGACGACTCCATGACCTTGTGCATGCGCGAGTACGCGCGATACAAGGCAAGATTCACCTGGCTGTCGTTGGGGTTGTAGTTGCGCTCATAGAAGCTCGTGGCCTTTTTGCTGAGGCCATCCATGTGCTGTAGCCGCCGGAGTATGGCCACCATGAAGCCACGTGATGACGAGCTGAGCACAAAATGCAGCGCAATGTTGTTGCGCTTTTGCAGGAAGCTGCCAATGTCGGCCCCTCGGGGCTGTTGAAGGAGTTCAAGGAATTCTCTGTCTTGGAGAAGTTCAAAAAGCGAGTCCAGCAGCCAGCACATTAGGTCAATAGACCATTTGTGGCAGCCAGTGAGGGCATCCACCACCTCTACACGGTTGTTAGTCTGGGAAAGGGACAGAAAAGGCCCGCGGCAATCTCTTGAAACTTACCCGGTTCGTCCAAAGGACTGAGCTTCTCCCGGAGATGCGGCGGAGTATTGCTTGATATGCTCACCATGACGATAACACTGCGCGCATGGAGAGACAACTTTGCAATCTTGCTGCTAAACGACCGCTTCTTGTACTGGCCGTTGAATCCCAGGTGGCAGAGCATGGAGAGAGCCAGTTGGAGCTGGTGATTTCGCACGAGAGAGTCATGGTGTGACTCTTCCGAGTAGTCCACCGTCATCTTGAGCATGCGGGCAGTTTCCTGGATAAAGTCATTGATAAAGTTGGGCTTGTCTCTCATGGTTCGGGCAATGGCCAGAACATCCTCGAAGCTGGTTTGAGAGGGGCCACAAGAGCCGGCTGCAAGCGTGAGGCCTGCCACAACGGCCGCATATTGTTCTTTGCGTGGTGTTAGCTTCATACGGCTCATGCACGGCGTGTGTTGTTTGTTAGGGGAAATGGAAGGAGTTCAACATACGGTCCGTCTTCATGTTATCGCCAATGCTGTCATCTGTGTACAGCTTGCGCCATTTGATCTGCTTGTCGTTGCAAATCTGCACCAAGGAACAACCGGTGGGAGAAAATGCGACATTAAGGCCTGAGGTTGTCAGAGATGAGAACGAGGGGGCTGAGCTACGCCGCAGAAGATTGCTGTACAAGACTCACATGGACTCTGATCTTCAAACTTCATGCCAGCCTGGTGCAGACTGTGCACTTTGGTGTAGTCGTTGTTGGTGTACAGAAGATCCATTGTGAAGCGGTCTCTGTATTCAATGGATCCGTCGGCAAAGGTAATGAATAGAACGCGGCCAAGCTGCATTTGGTTGATGTTGACAACCACGCGGTTGAAGACGACAGGCTCCAGGCGGTTTAGTCTAAAGGAGTTCTGTTGGTGAAATACATGGTTAGTTGTTGGCAACGACACGACGAGCAAAGATTCAGAACTCACCTGGCTCGCGTTCTGGCGCCGTGTTCCCAGACTCTCAAAGGCCTTCAGTAGCGGTGTTTGCTGTTCTTGGACAATCTCCCAGCGGTCCAGGACGCTTTGCGGCTCGTAATGGGGCGATGGATCAGAGGGGGCGTAGGATCGGACGGACATGATGATGCCGTTGGCCCATTTCTTGGTGTTGGGGTCGGTAATGGATGCCAAGATTTCGAGATGGGTTATCTTGGCCATGGCGTGGTCCAGGGGCGAGCCGCTTTTGTTGGTTCCCTGGTACCAGGTCGTTGCGGCAACGTGTTGCTCGGTGAGCATAGGGTTAATGGGCAGCTTGTTGCCGCCCTCGCCATTGATTCCCCAGTCAATGTTAATTTGTATCACTCTGAGCTGCTTTGAAGCCGTAGCAATGACTGCCATCAGGCCAGTCTTGTCAGAGCATATGGATGCGTGGGTGATCTGGTCCTCGGAAACGATGATGCTCTCCAGCTCATGGGTGGTTTCCTCGACCTTTTCGGCCTTGGAGCCGGGGTAGAAGAGCTTGAGCAGGCCATTGTCGGTGATGCAGAGCAGAGCGCTTCTCCCGGGATGTGGGTGATAGGGGGGAAAGGCGTGAACGAACGAGCTATCATAACGGAATGGATCACTCCCATTTTCCTTGATTGCAGGGCCGTTCAAGATGTGATACTGCACGGAGGGTTAGCGAGAGATGCTACAGACACAGTGTCTCGGATGCAGACAGAATCGGGGCTTCTTACCTGGCGAGCCGGTGGTATCGGCGTCAGCCAGTGACAGCCTACCACGGAGTTGAGGTCATCGAGGGAGTCCGAGACCCATTTTCGACTGTATCCGGCGTTGTTGAGGCTCACGAAGCTGAGGATGGTCACGCGGCCCAGGACGTCAAACACGGCAAGCTCGGGGTTCTTGGTCGCAGCCCAGGCCAGGTGTATTAGGGGGATGTTGTCAATCCCGTGGACCAGCTCTGATGTTGTTGGCTCGCTGAGCCCCCATTCGCCGGTGTCAGAGTCTATGCGCAGAAAGCGAAGCTCTACTGCCTTGCCGTCTGGTGAGATGGAGGCTACAGTGCCACATCGTGACCATGCAATCATTCTGTCAAGACGGGGTTAGCAAGGAGTGCGCCAGTCAAAGTAGGTGAAGCGTGAGATCAACATACTGACAGCAGCCGCGGATTTTGAGTTGGTCCAGTCGCATTCGCAGCTCACTGGGCAATGGCGGACGATATGGTGCTGAGCCCGGTGCTGATCCGGCTCCGGATGCCGAGGCCTGTGCTGATACTGAAATGTCCATGGCAGTGTCGTCCATGTTGAAGTCTCCCTGGTCGGCAATAGTAGGGCCGTCGCCGTCGCCATCGCCGTCGCCAAAGAGATCATCGACGTCAGCCATGTCGGCATTGGGCGCTACGCCCTCCATTACAGGCACCGGCGCGACGCCTTGGCTCTCCATTGCCAGATTCCCGGTGAAGGCGGTGAAGAAGGAAGCGCGGGATAGAGCAGAGAAATGCGGGCGAAGAGGGGTAGAGGGCGGTCAATAGAGGCGACGAGAGGGGGCGCTGGCCTGTGGTGCTGCGGTGCTGCGGTGCTGCGGTGCTGCGGTGGCAGTGGATGGGAGCGATGCTTGGTAAACAGCCAGGGCCAGAGTGAGTGAGTGAGCGCGCGCGCAAAGGAGGATGGACAGGCCAGAAATAACGGCTGTGGACGGTATTCCCGGTGTGGAATAAGGGTTGGCTCAGGGTTCAGGGTTAAAGAGGAGAATGGAGTATATGCGACTTGCCAGACGCTGGGCGGAGATGGAAAATTATAGAAAAGGCGAAGAAGCCGCTCGTGGATGTGAATTCAGGTGTAGATTGCGATCTCGAATATGAATATGCACGAGGCTGAAAAGACATGTGCCTGCTATTCCATGCAGCCAAGGCCCAGGCCAAGACCAAGACCAAGACCAACGCTCTGGGCGCTGTGCTGTACTTGGTTACTTACTAAACTCAGTAAAAGACCAAAAGCACTAAAAGCCCGAAGACGCCTAAAAGGCACTAAATGCACTAAAGGGCGCTAGAAGAAGCCCTTGCAGACGCCTGCAGCCAATTTTCCCACGCTAACCCACAAATTGCCGCTGGGGGTTTGTGACGCTGGCTGGCCCTTGCTTTGTTTCCCGGGACGGAAGGTCGGGTGTGTTGTGGGTGTAACCCTAAGGGTTGGACTCTCCATGTCTCCATACTTTCCATGTGGCATTCAAACCCATGGCCCACTGCGCCACACTCACGCTCCCTTGCAACTCGCCCGCCACACCTTGTCGCCACACAATATCCCGGCGTTGTCCACAAAAAGGTGGATCTGTTTCTGACATGTGCATGGCTGAATTTCAACGTCCGTCCCACCAAAGCACCAAGGCTGAAGGGAACACATGAAAGCAGCATCACCAAATTTAGCACAGAGCCCAGAGCCCAGAGCCCAGAGCCTAGAGCCTAGTGGCAGAAACACTGGCTGCATTGCCTTGCTACTTGGTATTCAGCATGCCCGCATCCACACAGAGACCCGCTTTCGGCCTGCGAAATACAAGCTATTTATATGTCATGAGAACCCGCACGCGCCTGGCTGGCCCTGCTGTCTGCAGCACACCGCCCACCTCTGCCTGCTGCTTGCTGCTTGCTTGCTCTAATGACATGACATCAGACTGGCTCTAAATACGTTCCTGGACTTGGCATAAACAAACCCACTCTTCTCCGCCTTATACTTGAGACAAGATCTTCCTTTGACTGCCGCTGTGCCAATGCGATCCCACTTTTCCTTGTCTTTCTTTTCACCCACTGAAAACACCATCACCATCGCCAATTACCGTGCTTCATAACCTCTTTTTTTTCTTCTTTTTTTTCCCACCACAATAACCCTTGCGCTGTCAAACCCCCGAGCAATGCTGTGAATGACTGGCTTTATCACCGCATCATTGTGATTGACTGCGCATCGCTTTTATTTCTTTTTCTTCCAGCCGCCCGCGAACGCCCATTGTCGCCGACCTTGTGAGAGCGCCCGAAGCTGTGTTTAGGCTTAGGCCGAGTTTTTCGTCTCTGCTGGCCACATCTCATCGTCATCGTCAGTGTGCGTGTGCAGCATCTGCAAGTACATCACTCGCATTATCTCTGCCATCTCTGTCATCATTTCTACTACATCGCTAGCCGCCACACAATCATGGGCTGCTCTTGAACGTCTGCTTCCTCCGCCATACACAAACCTTGTCTTGTGTCTATCCCAGAACCCTAGTTTTGGGACGGGCCTCTCGATCTTGAAACGTTTTTTTAGCCTCTTCGCCTGGGTTAAATTTCCCAATCCCACATCTTGATCTGCTGCTACGCCGACGCCGACCCACGGATTCCCCATCTCTCTTTTATGGGACAAGGCTGCCCAGTCCAAGCCTCTCGCTTCCAACCTCCTCCCTCTTTGGTCCCGGGTGCTTATTTTCTGCGGTGACATATTGCAGCCGCCCTTACGCCGCCACAACAATGGACATTGATTCGCCCAGCATTCCCCCCGCCTCAGCCAGGGCCAGCACAAGGCCGCTCGAATCCACACCAGCGACTCCCCCTCCTGCATCTTTTCTGCGTCGTGACCAACACAACCAACCCAGATTCTCCTCGCCCCTCTCCGACATTGGGAGATCCCCATCACCACCATCCACTTCACCAACCACGTCTGAATTTTCAGCGTGTCCTTCGCCATCACCGAAGAATATCCCCACCCACGTCGACGTCACGCAGACCAAGCGCGCAATCATCACCTTGAAAATCGCGTCCGCGCCCTCTCAAGCCCCCGGCAAACAGACACAGGCACAGGCCCAGACACAGGCCCAGACACAGGCCACAAGTTCAAAATCACCACTACCACCACTCAGCCACGCGAAATCCGAAAACACCTGGAAAATTATCCTAAAAGTACCGCCTCCCTCCTCCACTTCGCTCACGTCAACAAAGCGCCCCAGAACCGCGTTACCAGACTCTCGCCAGCCCACATCCACCGCCAAACGACGAAAAATTGACACCACCCCCGAGTGCGACGATATGCCCCGAAGCGCGCCCAAGATGGCCAATGACGCGTCGGCCGCCACAAAAAAGGCGCCGGCCAGGTCAAAATCTATAAAGACTGTCAGCGCCAAAGCAGCAGAACCGAAGAAGCTCGCCGCTACAAAAGCCTCCGCCTCTAAAATCTCGGAATCGATCTCTACTACGAGGACCGCTGCTGCCAAGCCTGCCGCTACAAAGGGCCCCAAGCCTCGCACTACCGAATATCTCGACCTCGATGAAACCTGCCGAGCTGCCACCGACGATGACAGCCCCAACCCCGATGCTGCGAAGCTGGAGACACTCATGAACGCACTGCGCAAGAAGAAAAAGATTGTCGTCATTGCCGGAGCTGGAATCTCAGTCTCAGCTGGAATCCCCGATTTTCGCTCTGGCCATGGCTTGTTCAAGACTCTCAAGAGCGAACACAAACTCAAGGCTTCCGGAAAGCAGCTTTTTGACGCCAGTGTTTACAAGGACAACGACATGACGGAGTCTTTTCACGCCATGGTGCGCAAGCTTTCAACCATGGTCAAGGAAGCCGAGCCCACGCCCTTTCACCACATGCTTGCTTCATTGGCCGAGGAAGGCCGTCTTCTGCGACTGTATACACAAAACATCGACTGCATTGATACGAGACTTGAGCCGCTCACAAGTACCGTGCCTCTCAACCAAAAAGGGCCATGGCCGACGACTATTCAGCTGCACGGCAGCGTGCGGCACATGACCTGTTCCAAGTGCGGGTTTATAGGCGAACTGCAGAGCGAGCTATTTGACGGCCCCATCCCCCCAGAATGTGCGCAGTGTCAGGAACAGGAAGCTGTGCGCATGAACTTTGCAAGGAAGCGCAGCCAGGGCGTGGGCAAACTGAGGCCGCGTATTGTTCTCTACAACGAGGGCAACCCGGACGAAGAAGCCATTGGCGCAGTCTCCATGGCAGATCTTCGGACTCGGCCTGACGCAGTAATTGTGGTGGGTACCACAATGAAGATCCCAGGGCTCAAGCGACTTGTGAGGGAACTGTGCGCCGTGACGCGCGACCGCCGCGATGGATTCACGGCCTGGATCAACCTGGATCCCGAGCCGCAGACGGCCGAGTTTCGTGAGTGCTGGGATCTGGTGGTCAAAGCCAAGTGTGACGATGTGGCTACCCTGCTGTCGCTGCCTCGCTGGGACGAGTACCGTGCTTGGGCAGCAAGTGGGGGCCCTGCAACGGAAATCACAGCCGCAGACGAAGAGGCGATCCGCGGCAGCAGGCTGGAGGTTGCGTTGAACAGCACTGCACAGAAGCAGGGCAAGATCAAGGCCAAGACGGGCAGCGCTGGCAGCAGCAAGGGCAAGGCGAAACTCAAATCCGAATGCGCAAAGGATGCCGAGCTGAACTGCATGGCGTCTGGTGCCAATGCAGCGGGAGAAGCCACGGAAACGGAAACGGCCGTGGAAGCGGCTGAAGAGAAGACATGCGGGCAATCTGGCTTCCCTGACTCTCCTGCTGCAGCTATTGCAAATGATTATGCGCCGCCACGGTCGCCACAGCAGCAGGAGCAGCAGGCTGTCAAAACGGAAGAGCAAGACGTGCCTGCAGCAGATGCAAATGAAGGCTTAATTACACGCCGTCTCAGGGGCGGGAAATTAGACTCTGAAGGCGATGCTGGAATTGAGGCCAACATGACAGCTGCTAGCACTACCGCTGCTGGTGTCGATGGGGACCCTGGCGGCGGCTGTGGTGCTGGTGCTGGTCCTCGTGCTGGTGCGCGCACTGGTAGTGCTCATCCTGGTCACGTGTCCGACGGACACACTTCCACTTGTAGTAGTATCAGCAGTGGCAGCGCTAGCCACACCCCCAGCCAATCCAACAGGACTAGTGACGCCGCCGATAACACTGCTTGTTCTGCACCTAGATCCATAACTTCAGCTTTGAGCCTTCAGCCGCAACCGAGAGCAAAAGCAAAAGCAAAAGCAAAGTCTGCTGCCGCGAAAGATTCTGTCGCTTCGTCTCAGCAAAAAGTTCTTATAAGCGAAGTGCCCGCCGACTCTTCCAAATCAGGTTCTGCTGTTTCATCGACATCTGAATTTGTACTTGCATCTGAAGCTCTATCCTCACAGTCTTTTTCTTCAGCGCCTGCGTCTACATCTGCGTTGTCCTCTGCCCATACTTGCACTTCTACTTCTTCTTCTTCCTCTTGTTCCAGCTCTCGATTCCCTTCCCCCCCTTGCTCTTCCTCTGCTGTCAGGAAGCAAAGAAGCACTACTCGAAAGCAATCCCAGCTGGTGTTTTCTTCCACCAAAGCCTCTGTCGCTGCCCCCGCCTCGTCTTCTATCAAAAAGAAGCCTGACCCCGACGTCGATCCTATCGCCAGCCCTAGTCCGTCCGGCGACTCAAAGTCTTCTTCTTCTTCTGCTGCTTCGCTGCCTTGCCGCCGTCGCAGCATCAAGCCTCGTGCAGCCAAGACCAAGGCTGCCGCTGCCGTTGCTGCATCTTCAACCACATCCGCATCCTCATCCAGATCTAAGAATTCCACTATCACGACCTTTGTTACGACCGTCACGAAATCCTCTGCACTTGGCCGCAAAGCGCTTCCTGCCTTTAAACCACCGCGCCCCATCACCATCACGCCACCGCCGTCGTCATCTCAGTCTCAGTCTCAGTTCCAGTCTCAGTCTCAGTCCAGAACTGCGTCTAGCCCGCCGTTGCCTGCCATTGCACCGCTAAAAGCCTCCGAGACGACTTACACCCCCGAATCGCCCACGAGTCTCTGCGATCTTGTTTCGTCCCCGGCGCTCGACCTTGCCCGTTTGCCCGACTTTGACAGCGCTTCGTACCCGGGCTCGTCCTCTGCTTGCGACGCCTGCGAATCCGAATCCGATTCTGATCCCGATCTCGATCTCGATCCCGACACACATAGCTCAGAAGCCACTCTCACGATGGGCAGCAAAGATGAGTCCGGCAAGAAACGGTCAAAGAAGTACGGGCCCACGTTCAAGGTGCAGCCCATGCCGCCGCCTGAGATTCCCGTGATCCCCGACCCGCCGTTCAAGATGAGCGAGAACGGATCCAACAAACCATACAAGTGCCAGACGCCGTCGGCCGCAGCAGCAGCAGCCTCTGCGTCGGCAGCATCATCGGCTTCGGCAGGGAGCGACTTTACCAAGCAAATGAGCCCTCTGGACGACACCATCTCACCCAGCAAGGTGCCTCGCGGCATGGAGTCGTTACTAAATTGACGGCATGGAGTGGTTGGTTGAGTGGCATGTTTATTCTCTTTTTTCTTTTTTCACCTTTTCTTTTCTCATTTTCATTTTTATCCTAGGGAAATTGGAGAAGATCACAAAGACAAGGAGACAGCAAGCGAGAGAGAGGGAGAGAAGAGGAGAAGGAGGAACAGAAGCAGCAGGAGGAGGAGGAGGAGGGGAAAGTCTTGGGCTACCACTACCATGCATGCAGGCAGGCATCGTGTCTCTGATTCCATCTGACACGCACGAGAACAACGAAGCAAAGAGCGAGAAGCGCGACGACGACCAACGAATGAAAAAAAGAAGACAATAAAAGAAACACAGCACGCCTTGGTGGTCGACAAGCTGGGGGGAAAAAAGCTGAAAACTTGTTCCTCCCCCCCCACACCCCCCACCCCCCCCCCCCCCCGCTTGCTCCCGCAAGCCAAAGCTTCTCCCCCCCCCCCCCCCCAGATATAGGTCGCTAATCGATAACAACCCTGCATGTCTCTTAACCCTAGACTGTGTACCACTCTAGAACCCTACGTCTGCCTTAACCCTAGTCTGTGTACCACTCTAGAACCCTACGTCTGCCTTAACCCTAGTCTGTGTACCACTTCAGGACCCTAAAGCCTCCGACCTCCTGCAGCTCAAGTGCCGGTCCGAGCGCCGCCGGCAGAGCTTCATTTGTAAGGCATTTTGTTCGGTTTCACTGCGATATAAAAGCCTGTGCAGTCTGCCCTGACGGTGGTCTGGCTTTGGGCTTTGAGATACTCAGAGACTGGTCAACGTCTTTTACACTACAAACTTCCACACCCACTCACCCAGCCACCCAGCCACCCACCATGTCCTCCGGTCCCTCCTCCCACGGCATCCCCCCCAATCAGCCCGGTCTGCTCCTGACCACCACCTTCCCCACGCCCTCGCACCCCACCGGCGGCGCCTTCACCCTAACCACCTCCACCACCATCCGCGCCGCCGCGCTGACCTGCGTGGCCACGACCCTCGAGCCCGGCGCCTACGCCTCGTGGAACCGGCTGACGCCAGCCGCCAGCCTATTCTCCTCGCCGCCCGACGCCGACGCCACTAATACAACCACCACCACCGCTGCCGCCGCCACCGCCGCCACCACGGCCCTCGACCCCGCCCTGCAGCCCATCCTCGCACGCCCAGGCTTCGCGCGCTCCGGCGCCGTCATGCAGCTGCACACAGCGATGCGGCCGGGGTGGCCGCAGGCCGCGAGCAAGATCGGCGTCGAGCACGTAGTGCGCTTCCACGACGCGGGTGGCCGCGCGGGCTGGCGCATTGTGTGGGCGCCGCGCAGCGGCGGTGCGTCCGGCCTGCTGATGTGGTCCGAGCGCGTCCAGGAGTTTGTCGAGACGCGTGCGCCTGACGACGGTGCTCTGCTGACCGAGTATGTCTCGTGGGAGACGTTTGGCGGCGTTGCGGCCTATGTCCTCAGGGCTACCCTCGCGAAGGACTTGGCCGATGGCTTTGGGAATTGGGCGCAGGACTTGAAGGCTGAGGCTGAGAGACGCGATAAGGCGGCGTGAGGCTGGCGCGGGAGCGGCGCGGGGCAGCAGACTTGGCTTCCTGTTGTGCATTCACACACGGCGTGTTATATACCAGACACAAATCCAACTTTACTACGATAATATATGTTATGTATTTTGTTCATTCTTCTCCGCGCGGCAAAAGCCGTCGACAAAACTAAAAGCAGCACAACGATAAAAAACAGACGCCTGCAGCCAACAACACGTTGACCACAAACCGGGTGGAAACAATTTGGGGGGAAATAGAGGATGAGCAGAATGCGCAACTAATTAATAAAAGACCGTGCTGGCCACCGGAGCAAGCCACCACGATCCAGTGCTCTCGCCGGCAAATCAGCGACCGCTGACTGCGCAAACACAGAACAATGCTTTATGCCACAGGAAAGGAGCAAGCCTGCACACGGGCTCATCACCGTGCTCCGCTTGCTCTCTTCCGTGCGCCGGGGCGCTGCCGGCTCCAGCCCATCCGACCAGATGAGCCCACCGCCCATCCACGGCAGCCGGCCCCGGCGCGGGGGCCCTGTTTCTTCGCGGGCCTTCTAGGCCTTCTCCATCAGCGAGTGCATGGCCGCAGGCTCGCCCATCTTGTACCGGCGCTTGATAGCCTTCCAGACCTCGATCAGGCCGACATAGACCACCACGCAGCCGACGACAATGCCCCACTCCCACGTGATCGCGTGGTGCTTGAACACCTTCTCGTTGAACTTGGGAATGTAGATGACCGGGAAGGTAGCCACGAAGCCGGCCACCACGGCCCAGAACAGCATGCGGTTCTGGCGCACCGTCTTGAGCACGGCCGTCGGGCCTGTCCACTTGGTCGGGTCCATGTTGAACAGCGACCGCGTAAAGTGCTTGACCTCCCACGCCGTGATGAGCAGCAGGAACGACAGCGTCGCGTAGGTGGTGCTTCGCGCGCGGTACACCACGTCACACGACGAGTTGTAGTTCTCGTTGCAGTCGGCGCCCAGATCGCTGCCGGAGCTGTAGGCCACCGACGAAAAGGCCGCCAGACACAGGCCGCCCATGAACGTGCCGTAGATGAACTTGTCGCGGATCAGGTCCTTGGTGAACACACCCACGCGCAGATCCTGCGGCGGGCGCAGCAGAATGTCCTCCTGCGCGGCTTCCATGCCCAGGCCGACGGCCAAAAAGGACGACGTGATGAGATTGGCCCAGAGAATTTCCAGGGGCGACAGCGGGAAGATGGAGGTGTCCTCGTGGTCCTTGAAGGCAAGACCAAACAGGAGAAGGATGACCTGAGCAATGTTGGAGATGAGAAGATGGAGAAGGAACTGTACACGCGGTTAGCACATGGAAGCGTCTATACTAACACTGTTAGTCGTCTTACCTTTTGGATGTTGTCAAACAGTCTGCGCCCCTCGCGGATAGCAGTCACGATAGACGCAAAGTTGTCGTCCGTCAGAACCATGTCGGCCGCCTCTTTGGCGACATCGCTGCCGCGCATACCCATGGCGATACCGACATCCGACTGCTTCAGCGCAGGAGAGTCGTTGACACCGTCACCGGTCATGATGCAGAAAGCCTTGCGTCTGTGCATGGCCTGCAGCATGCGCACCTTGGTGTGCGGTGTGCAGCGACCGATAACAAGCGGCAGCGCCGACAGCGCGTCAACCTCGTCGTCCGTCATGCCGTCAAAGGCAGAGGCAGCCATGACCTTGGTGCCAATCTCGGACGGGGGCAGCGACGGCGGCAGAATACCGACTTCGTAAGCGATGGACGTGGCGGTCTTGACGTGGTCACCGGTAACCATGTGGACCTGGATGCCGGCGCGGAGACATTGCTCAACGGCGCCGCGGGTCTCGGGGCGGGGAGGATCATACAGACCGGCAAGACCGAGGAACTGCATGTTGGACTCGACGCTGGCACGGTTGTCCAGGTCCTCGCCGGGGCTGATCTTGCGGCTGGCGACACAGAGAACACGCAGACCTTCAGAGGCAAGGCTGTCGGCCTGGGCGGCAATCACGGCCTTTTCGGCCTCGGAGCTAGTGATCAGAGGCAGGAGAGCCTCCAGCGCACCCTTGGCATAGATGGTAGATCCAGTGCTGGGCGACGAGTAGACAACGCTCATGCGCTTGACGGTCGAGTCAAACGGATGTTCCTTGGTCAGAGACAGATTGTGGTTGGCCAGGACCTCGGCCTTGCTGCGGCCAAAGCGCATGGCAAAGACCTGCAGGGCAATCTCCGTGGGCTCACCAGTAGCAGACCACACAGGCTTGCCGGAAGTAGTAACAATAGAGCCAGAGTCATCGCTACTCTTGTCGATGTTGACAGTCGCATTGTTGCACAGAGACACAGCATGGCTAAACTTGACAAAGTCCTCGCTGTGGCTGAGGCTTAGGCGCTTTTCGTTTTGGTTGGGGGTGGCGTTGACAGTGGTGCCGACAGAGTCAGCCCAGTTGACGGTGCCGCTGCTAGGATCAAAGGGGTCGGTGACGTCGGCAACGGTCGCGCGGGCATTTCCAGCCAGCCAGACCTTGCGCGTGACCATACGGCCCTGGGTTAGAGTGCCGGTCTTGTCGGAGCAGATGTTGGTCACGCCACCAACAGCCTCGAGCGACGCCTTATTACGGACAATGACGTTGCCGCTGCTCATGCTGCGGGCAGCGACCGTAAAGGTCAGAGTAAGCACGGCAATCAGCGACTCGGGAATGACAGCCACACCGACGCAGATGCCGTAGATCAGAACCTCGCCATTGATGTCGAACTTGTTGACGGCAAAGACAATAATGACGAGAGAAATGGCCAGGCCAAAGAGCAGCAGAGCAAACTTGCTGAGCTTGTTCTGCAGCGGGGTTCCGTCCAGGCCGAGAATGCTGCGGCCCTTGGTCTTGAAGCTACGGACAAAGCGCTCGGAAAAGGGCGCCGTCTTATCAACAGTCTTACGGGTGCGGAGCATGGCAGCAATTTTGCCGACCTCGGTCTGCATTCCAGTGCTCACCACAACACCAGTAGCACGGCCGCGGGTGATGACAGTGCCAGAGTAGATCAGGTTGATGCGGTCACCGAGGGGAATGTCATGGCCGGGGAGAATGCGGTCAGCATGCTTGCTGATGGGCAGAGACTCGCCAGTGAGGATAGCCTCGTCGGCGCTGAGGTTGATGCCATCAACCAGACGGATATCAGCAGGCACCTTGTCGCCGACGCTAATACGGACAATATCACCAATGACCAGGGTGTCGGCCTTGATTTCTACGGGTTGTCCACCGCGAACAGCGGTGCTAGTGGAGGAGGCAAGGCTCTGAAGAGCAAGCATCTGGCTCTCAGCACGAGAGTCTTGCCAGTATCTGCGCAGCGGGAGGAGAGGGGCGTGTTAGTCGGGTGTGGTTGTGGAGGGTTAGGGTTATATAGGGCTGAGTGGGAGCGCAGCAACGCTGCCCCTCAGCACAAGACAAGCTTAAGCTTCTACAGGGCAGGGCAGGGCAGGGCCACGGCAGCAGAACTTACCCAATAATGATATTGAAGAGGATGACAGCAGTCACGACCGAAGCCTCAATGTAGTCGGCAATGGAGAACGAGAGAATCGTGACCAGGACCAGGACAACGGTCAAGCTGTTGGAGATCTGACGCATCAAGATCTGGAGTTTAGAAGTTCCCTTGGTTAACTCCATGCGGTTCAGCCCCCAGCGCTGGAGGCGCGTGGCAGCCTCGGCAGCAGAGAGACCATTTTCGGGGTCGGTTTGCAGATCTTTGCAGACATCGAGGGCCGGCAGCGAGTGCGGCAGCGAGCTGGCGGCAGAGGCAGAGCAGGCCGATTCAGCGGAGCTGATGAGGGTAGCGCTGTTTTCGGAAACAGTGGCCGAGGGCAGCGAGGAGATTGACTGCAGAGCGGACGCCTTGAGCGGCTTCTCGGCGAACTGGGGATGGGCGGCGGCCGGCGGAGTCGGAGTCGGGGCGGCGAAGTCGGCGGACGTCGGGTTTATATGTGTAGGGTTAGAATTGGTAGCAGCGGGGAGTTGGCCACTACAAGGAGGCTCGTCCAGGTCATTTATGCCTTCCACAGATCCAAGAGACTGGCCATTGGAGGAAGAGGACGAGTGAGGTTTTCCCATCGAAATAGGGTTGGTGATAAGAGAAAAGAGGGCAGCAAGAAAGCTAAGCGGTAGCTTTGATGGTGATGGGCAGAAGAGAGAAGAGCAGAGAAGAACGAAGAAGGGGGGGAACGTAACAGAAGAGAGAAGCGGAAAAAAGAAAAAAAGAAAAAAAAAAGAGGAGATGGAAGATGGGAGAAGTCAGGAGAAGTGGGAAAAGTAGAAAAGGAAAGAACGACAAACGCAACACAGAGTCATGTGAACAGCGTCTATCTCTTTATAGTAGTTGTCGTTGTTGACAGAATCAGTTGCCTTTTTGGACTATTTTATTGGGGCCATTTTTTCGATTAAGTTGATCTTTTTCTTTTGCGGGCAACTACCAGCCCACGGCGCCGCTATGTTCGGATGACCCATGCTCGGCTTTGTTGGAGGCCCTGGCTTTTTTTCTTCTCTCTGAGTCCGATTAGATTGAGCGGCGACGGGGATTGAGAGCCTGTGAAATTAAGAGAGAGAGAAAAAAAGAAAAAGAAAAAGAAAAAAAAAGTGTCTACGTGCATACGTGCATGCAGTTCAATACTTGGCCAGCAATTATTATGCCGAGCGTGTGTTTGCTGTGATAGCTGGCACTTGCACTTCACTTGCAAATGGCATGAACGCCATCTCCATGTAGCGCAACTGCTACTACGCCAGAGGAAGAGGGAGAAACGGTAGGCAACTACCCAACTTGCTCAGCCCGGCGGGATGATGAACGGAGCTCCAGTCTTTAGTGCCCCCCTAGTACACGCTCTTGCTTATCAAGGCTGAAGCAACGCTAGCCCCACTGTTCTGTGGGCGGTGATTGGCAGGGAGAGGAAGAGTCCAATTCCCCAGAGTTTTCGTTGTGTATCCATACTTTTAGCCCCGTCTCAACGGCCGGCCGTGATTCCTAAAACTTCGACCTCTAGCCAAGTTTCTGGTGATGGAGATGCCCAGAAAGCCAAGACAGGTGACCCCTCCCTTGGCGGGAATACAGGATAAAACATCTGCGCGGTGCTTGGTGTCGAGTGAGCCGAGTAAGTGTGGCTGTACAAACAGCACAGGTAGGATATACACTACAAGATATGTATGTACATGCACCGATATACCATGTATCAGCCACAATTCTGGATCTTTTGGGGCACCAAGAACACACGCTGTTCAGTGCGTTCTCATTGACTGCACTCGGCTTTCAGTGGAATCCAGAGAGAGAAAAAAGCAGGAGATTATCTGGGACAACGGGCTTGCGGAAAGGGAGGCTGCGTAGTGGCAATAATGGGCGACAATGGACAGCGGTTGGAGCAATGGGCGTTCCTAGTGTCTCTGGGCGCCTGTGCACATGTGTTGTGCACTGGGAAACTGGACACGATTTAGGGTGCAGAATGCTTTATATAGCATCTGATGTACCAATGCTCCCGCATCAATTTGGCTTGATAGTGGACTTGAGAGTATTTTCTATGCTAGTAAAGATGCCAATGCTTCTCGGAAGTTTTCTCGCCGTTCAAGAAGAGTGATTAATAGCATGGATACTTATATGCCAATGAATGCCTGTCGAGCAGTCAATAGCAAGCTGTCGTGGTAGGAATAAGAATAAGAGTAAGACTCGAGGGTTATTTCCTCGTGATTCTAGACCTGGCAGGCTCCATCAAAAGAGGAAGGAGCCCGGTGAAGCATCCGTCCATCCATCACAGCCTCACTTGTAAAGCAACAACCCAAAAGAAATTGGCCACGTGCCCCGCGATACACACACGCGACTTGGGAAGAGCGGGGCGTGCAGAGCGTAGAGTGGGGCGCAAGCAGTCAAGTAGTCTCTGTGCGGCTCATTTTGGGAAGCTATGTCATTTTGGTGGTGTGCCGGATTGGTCGTTTCGAGTGCGCAGTTGCCGTATTTTGGGGGAGGATGAGGAGGAGGGGGGGGTTCTTTCCTTGTATTGTGATTGCGATTGTGATTGTGATTGATTGCGTTTGTGCCTGCTGATTTCTGCTCTTGTTCTTTCCATTTCCATCCTTTTTATTTGCGTCCTTCTCTTTTATAGCCTCCCGCCTTCTGTTATGATATCGTCATTTCCCAGCACTGGGAAAGAGGAGAAATAGAGAGAAGAAACGAAGACAACATTTGTGGAGACTCGGACAGGGAGATGGAGAACAAGGAAAGTACCAGACAGGAGCCCCACTTGGACAGGCAAGCAAGGAAACAACCTGGAAGTAAATAGATACATTGGTACATTGGTACATCGCTACATCGCTACATCGCTGCATCGCCGCATTGCAAGCAGTACATCTGGTACATCTCGTGATGCGGTACACACTACATGGAACTTTGTTACTTTGGAGTCTGCAACCGCACCTTCCGTGTTCAGTGGCTCAACATGACGCATGCCTTCCCGTTCCTCTCCCTCTTTCCCGTCGCTGCCTTCTGCCTTCCTTCTTGTTGCTTCCCCGCCCCGCCCCGTCCCTCATTGTCATCCCTCCCCTGCCCTCTCCTCCCCTCCCCTCCCCCATATAATCCCACCCATCCGCCGTCTTCCCCCGCTTGTCTTTGTTGTCTTCTTCATCATCCCCCCCTGCTCTTCCTTCTCGCTCAGCTCAGACTAGGCGGTGAGCGGTCAAGACAGCAAAGTGAACACGACACACACGCACGACGCCAAACGCCGGCGCGACATCGTAAACGACACAGGTCAGCATGAGCGTGGCTGCGTGCGCGCAGGCAGCTACAATGTATGTATACAGTGATGTACACCTGTGCGTTGCGTCTGCATGATGGACGTCCAGATGTACTCCTTACATTCGGATGCAGCTTCCAGCTTGCCATGTGACAGAGAAAAGTCTGTTGCTTGTGTCGGCCCCTGTAGCAGTGAAGCCAGCCAACCAGAGGGCGCGACGGCCCAGCCAAGCCAGGCCTTGCCTGTCGTGATACTTGTGGCCCGCGGCTTGTTTCATCTTGGCTCTTAGCGGTGTCTGGTGACGTGAAGTAGATGTCTTGGCTTTTGACTTTTTTTTTTCTCTTTCTCTTTTTCGTTGGGGTAGCCAAGATGGACAGCGTACTCTCGTATGCGGTGTTGCGCTCGCTGTAAGCCTGCAGGCAGCCTTCTCAAAGCCGACCTCATTGTTTCCGTCGACGCCGAGGTGATGTTGCTGGCGCCACAGTGTGGCTGTAAGCGACAGAATTGGTGTGGCGCTGTATTACATCACCGACTCCACAATTAGCTTCACCTCCTCCCTCCCTCCCTCCCGCACCGCGACATTGTCGACGATCCAGACAGCGGACTCCGCCTGCTGCCTGCTGCATGCGTTGGCCTGGGCCTCGGCTCTATTCTGGCGGCACCCCGGTAACCCTAACCTAACAAGGAGCCAGCTGTCATTCTCCTCATCCAGCCCCTAGTCGACCACGACGGAACCTGTCACTCCCATTCCCCCCTTGGAAGGCCGTGGGGCAGTGGAATGGACTGTCTTCCAGGCTCCTAGTAATGTCTTGGACGATCAGCGGTGCTCCGGGTGTTCTGAGAAGCGCTGAGGAATTCGTGACGAATCTGGCCGTGACGGCGGGCGTCCAGAGAAGATGCCGTGGAATGCTATGCTGGGTTGTTGATGAGGCTCAGCTGGGTCGGGAGCGTTTAGACAACGCAGATATCGAGAGCAGCGCGTATATAAAGGGCGGGCGGCTGGCCGTGTGTAGAGGGCAGCGATAGAGGACAGCAAGCGCATCATCTCTCCTACTCCCCGGTGGCTGCTCGTTTTACACTCGTTTACTGGAACTCTGCAATTCCCGCCCGAATAACGACCACCGCACTCCCACCCCGTCGCTCGTTAACTGCCACGATGCAGCTGTTCGCCATTCTCTCGGGCCTCGCCCTGTCCGGGCTTGCCGCCGCCGCCCCGGCCCCGGCCACCACCCAGCCCGCCTCCGTGCCGGCCTGGACCTTCACCGACGTCAGCCGCACGTGCACGGCCGACGACGACAAGTGCACCTACGCCTTTGGCATCAAGTCGTCGATCCACGACACCGTCAACTGCAAGTACAGCGTGGCCGGCCCGCCGGCGTCCACTGCCAACGTCACCAACGAGCCGTGCGGCCCGTTCACCATCAGCTCCAGCTGGAACGGCCAGTTTGGCCTGGACTCGGCCTTCACCATCATCAGCGTCACCGATAAAAAGTACATTGCCTGGCCGGCATATGCCGACAAGGAACTGGCCGACGGAAGCCTGGTGCAGCCCGATCGCTCGTTCCCCGTGTACAGCGTGGCCAACCTGTGAGGCCAACCTGTGAGGCCAAGATGGATGCCCGGGCCTGCACGGCAGCACAGCGCCGCACCCGCGTCTCTCTATTATAATTCTTAATAGTAATATAACCATCGTTTGACCCATGCATGTGCTCAGTTCCCTTCTTCCCGTGCTGTCATCCACACCGCTCGCACCAAGCCGGCCTCCTCCGCGCCGCCGTCCTTGACGTCCGCCGCCGGGCCGCGCCGGCGCGCCGTAGCATCCTGCCACTCCTTCTCAAACGGCGTCGCGCAGCTTCCAAACGCATGCCAGCTGCACACGCGCATGCGCCGCGGTTCTGCGCCGCCGGAAAAGCCCACGCTATAGTCCATCGCACACCTTCCGCAGCGGCGCACGGGGCCCTCGACGAAGTCCTCTGTGCCTCCAGCTGTCTCCGTCCCTCCAGCTGTCTCGGCTACTGCCGCTGCCGCCGCCGCCTCCTGAATCGCCGCCCCGCTCACCTCCACATGCTGACACAGCCCCAGCCCCGCCTTCTCCACGGCGCCCGCGACATCCGCCGCGCCGCGCCCGGCTACATCCAGGAGATGCTCACAGCGCGCCATCAACGTTCCCTGGACGACAGCCACGCAGCGCGACGAGACCAGCAATCCGGCGTCCACAGCTCGCGCGCTGCCGTCAACGCACACGTTAAGCGCACACGGCGCAAAGCCCCGCATCGGTCGTTCCGCACCGTCGCTCGCGCGCGCATACAACACGGCCTGCCGCGCATCGCGGAAACTCAGGCCCAGCGCCGCGCCGCCGCCCGCCGGCATCCACGCATGGCTGAAGCGGCAGTCCCAGCCGAGTTCCAGCGGTGACGCCGGCACGCCGACGGGCCCGCGGCGGCCTGATGTGTGCAGCTTGAGGCAGCCGAAGCACAGCACACTCGCCGGCGTCCCGGTCTCGAGGAGCGCAAGGAAGGTGATTTTGTCGGCGCGCACGGTTAGTCGCCGGCGGCAGGACGTGAAGAAGGCGCGGTGGAGGGGTTTGCAGGTTAGGCTGAGGCAGAGAGCGGACACGGGGTCGAGGTGGTCGGAGACAAGGGTTAGGGTTAGGTCGAGAGGGAGGTTGAGGATGGGGAAGACGGGTGGCTGTGAAGAAGCCATTGTAAGAAGCATTGCAAGTGAGTATGCAATAGATGTTCGGTGATGTTTGATGAGAGGCAGTTGCAGGAGGGACGTGGTCTAAAAGAACCGCAGAACTCCAGTCTTATAGCTGCGTGGCCTTCAGCGAGAGCCGCTCTCCAAGTGCCATGGCAGCGTCTCGTGATCTCTGACTCCCCGGACTGGCACGCACCCCTCGCTCCCTCATTGACTGCAGCATACATCGCGCCTCTTGTATTACGAGCAATCACGTCAATCTCGCAGCCGGGTCCAGAAGCCGGGCTGGGCAGCGCGCGGAGCGAGAGAAAGCAGGCGGTGGAGGCACACGGCGCAGGCCATTATGTAACAGGAAGCAGGGCCAAGGCATCGGTGGTCGTTGGCTCTGACCAGGGATTTCTTTGTCGTCTTGGAGTCTTTCTGTTACGTTTCGTTGGAGAATAGGTGCGCTGCTCTTTGTGCAGGCAGATGGAAAGAATCTATGCATCCCGGCTGGCGTGGCTCCCCGTCGTACAAGCCAAGCCATAGCGCCGGCTCGTGTTAGTCGAGCGCTGGAGCGCAGCTCGTTTACAGCGCCTCGCGCCCTGTAAGCTCCGCGGCTGCAGAGTTTTTACAGTGGCCACAGGGCGTGGGCCGCTGTAAGCGACGGCGTGTTGCAGGGGTTTTATAGCGGCATAGCGGCCGCAGGGCGCTAAAATAGAGACAAAAGTTGGAGAGCTGCTGGGATGAAACAAGGAAATTAAAAACAGCAAAAAAAAGGCATCACGAGTCACACGTCTTGTGATCTCGTGGGCAGTAGCGTCGAGCATAATTTGGAGAGTGCAGAAATGAACAAGAAAAACAACAAAACAAGTGACTTGTTTTGGCTTCAGGAAAAAAAAGAATAAATATTAACAATAAATCTACTTACAGCTGTGTGGGGGCTAAAAAGTGGAGCCTCTCCCGTTTCGGCGAGCCCTCAAACGGAAAGACGGGATAAGAGCATCTCGCGTGACGGAAGCTCCATTTATCATGCAACTATCAGGACAACTCGCATGCTGATGTCAGCAATGGCAGCCTGCCGTGCCGCGCTGCAAGCTGTGAAGCCACAGACAAAGCAGGGCACAACTTACCTTGACCAACCCATCCATTAATTCCCCCGCTTTTGACCGCGCCCCGCCCCGCCCCACCATGCCCGCCCCCGTCTTCCGCTCCGGCTCCACCGCCCTCATCACCGGAGCCGCCTCCGGCATCGGCCTAGCGCTGGCCAAACACTGCGCCGCGCAGGGCATGTCGCTGCTGCTCGCAGACAAGAACACCGTGCCGCTCGCCTCGTTCGCCGCGCAGTACCCGGCGAGCACCATCCACACCGTGGCCTGCGACGTGTCGGCGCCGGCCGCGTGGACGCAGCTGCGCGAGACCGCCGACGCCGATGCCACCTTTAGCCGCGGCATCGATCTGCTGGCGCTTAACGCCGGCACGGTCGGTGTGCCGCCGACCAGCCGCGCCGATGCCTGGGCGTCCGCCGAGGCTGCGTTCCGCTGCACGTTTGAGACCAATGTGCTGGGCGTCGTGCAGGGCATCGCGGCGTTCCTGCCGCTGGTGCGCAAGGCTGCCAGCTTCGGCGAGCGGGCCACGGCCGTTGTCATCACGGGCTCGAAGCAGGGCATCACGAACCCGCCTGGCAACCCCGCGTACAACGCGTCCAAGGCGGCGGTCAAGAGCATTGCGGAGCAGCTGAGCTTTGATTTGCAAAAGGAGCCCACCAGTGTGCATCTGTTGGTGCCTGGCTGGACGTTTACCGGCATGGTTAGTGGAGGGTCGTGATAGGAAGCAAAGTCAAGTGGACAAAACAGCATGTCATGCTAACACCCTCTATCGCAGACCGGCGCTGGCGTACTGCCCGAAAAGGCCCCCGGCGCGTGGCTTCCCGAGCAGGTCGTCGAGTACCTGGACAAGAAGATGGCCGAGGACAAGTTCTACATCATCTGCCCCGACAACGAAGTCGACGAGACGACGGACAAGAAGCGTATGGTGTGGGCCATGGGCGATGTGGTGAATGGCAGACAGCCGCTTTCGCGGTGGAGAGAAGACACCAAGGCCGAGGCCGCCGAGGCCATCGAGAAGATCCAAGTGTGAAGAAATGCCAGGCAGCAGCCATGTCGCTGGCTGGCTGGACGTAGTCCACTTGATAATACAGTGTACAGCTATTACAGCAGAATATACAGGCCATCCCCTCTCCGCCCTAGAGCCCCACCAGCGACCGCACCACGTGCACAATAGCCGGAATCGACGTAAACAAGACGGTAATGGCGCCAAACAGACTCATGGACAGGCTCGACAGCGCAGCAGCTCTGGGATCGGAGCGCAGTAGCATGGCCGTGGCCAGGGCGGACGAGTTGGCGCCAAAGGTGACGCCGCGCGTGACATAGTCGTCCTCGGGGATGCGCAGCCAGGCCAGGATCTTGTTGCCGATAAGCACGCCGATGATGCCGCTCATGATGGCCACGGCGGCAATGGTGTACGAGTCGCCGCCGAGGTTGGCCACGGCCGGCAGCGCCAACGCCAGCGTCAGGCTGCGCGCGCTAAAGGCCAGGGCGCGCTCGGCCTGGATGCCGATGGCGCTGCAGATGTACGGATAGGCGAACAGCGAGCCGATGGACATGACGACGTTAGGCGCCGTGATGGCGATGAAGTGCTCGCGCAGCTCACGGCGGTACTGGAACATGGGCAGCGCAAGGGCCACGATGCTGGCGTCGAGCACCGTGCTGAAGATGTCGCCGGCGCCGGGCTTCGGCAGCGCCCCGGCCCCAGACTCCCAGAGCGCGAGATAGTTGGTGCCGGTCTTGTAGCTGTGCAGCGAGGTGGTGAGAGAGAGGCCGCGCATGGCGCCAAAGGCCCAGATGACGAGGACGGTAAACAGGGCCGAGACGAGCACCGGGTGTAGGAAGCGCCTCCACGTGGCGGGGATCTGCATGGCGGCTTGAAAGGTGAGGATGGTGATTGCTAGGTGCAGCGGCATAGCGTAGTGCGCGGCAAAGTAGACTGGGATGCCGATGAAGACGAGAACGAGGCTGTAGAGAACGGCGTCCTGGTTCGCGATGACGACAGATGCCCAGCGTTGGGCACGGGGCGGCTGCGGCGTGGCCAGCGCCCCAACCTGCGGAGGCAGAGAGAGCGGCGACGACGACGCTTTCCCCGGTGGAGCTGCAAATGGGGCGCCGTGGAGAAGGGCAGGCGCGGGGGTGTTGATTCCCAGGCCCGAAGGCAAGGGAGAAAGACCCGGACGGGGCGATCCAGGAAGGGGGGGAGAGCAGAGGGTGCGGGGAGTCCCGGGAATGGGGGGAGAGCAGAGGGTGCGGGGAGTCCCAGGAAGATGGGGAGATCCCGGGGTTCGTGGGGACCCGGGGGTCAGAGGGGTGCCCGGTCTGGACGGCGATCCGGTAATGGGAGTGCCTGTCAGGTCGGCGAGATCGGAGAGCGGGGTCATTGAGGTCATGGGGATTTCGTCAGTGTCGGAGAGGTGCAGCTCTTCGGCGCGCGCAGCAGTGGAGCGCTTCGATGTGCCAGCGACCAGCTGCAGAAGACGAGTAAACCAGGCACAAAAGGCCATCATGACAACGAAGCCCAGGACTTGTAGAGGGAGAGAGTGAGTTAGAGGAGCTACCAAAAAAGAGGGAGTAGCGGGACGGGGCGACATACCGAATACAGCAACCATCTTGAGGACTTCGGAGATGCCGATGGATGGACTGAGCGGCAGCATGACAAACGAGGGGGCGAAGAAGATGTTGATCCAGCGCAGGGCCCAGCCGGCCTAAGGGGAGGAGGTTAGCACGAGGGGGGGTAGGCAGTACACGGAGACAAAGAGCTCACCGGAATATCAATGCACCCCACCAGCTTCCGCGTCCGATGGGCGCCCAGCACCTGCTCGGCGCCGACCAAGCCAGCAAACAACAGCAGCAGACAAGCCACAGACGCAGGGAACGAGACGTGCACGTTATTAAAGAAGACGTCGACGCCAAAGCAGGCGGCGAGAATGGCCAAGATGCCGGCCGGGATGAGCACAAAGTACGTGACGACCTTGGGCTTGTAGGCGCAATAGACCTGAGAGGGCGGGTGCCGGGGCGTGGTGCCGGGCCGGGTTAGCGGTGTTTTTCAGGCGCTCGGGTGGGCGGAACATACCAGAGACACGGCCTTGATGGCGGTCTGACCGGTGGTGGGACCGGCAGCGGCAGCGGCAGCGGGGGTGCCGTCGTCGGACCGGGCGTGGGGCTCAGTCATGGCTGGCAGCTGGCAGTGGCAGTGGCAGTGGCAGTGGCAGGCAATGACAGCTGGCAGCAGTGGCAGTGGGATCAGAGTCCGAGAGGGAAAATAACGCGCAAAAGTCTAACAAGAGTCAGTGTGTGAAAAGAAAAAGATGTGTGTGCAAGTATGAAGACTCACAGTAGAAAAGGTTGAAGAGAAGAGCAAGAGAAGCATGCAAGACGGGAACAGCGAGGCGAGGCGAGGCGAGGTAAAGCGGAACAGCCGCGGCAAAGTCAAGGCCAGAGGAGGACAGCACAAGAGAGAAGAGGACAGGAGGGACAAGACAAGAGGGACAGGACAACAGAGGAAGAGGACAAGAGCCAGTCGATGAAACGAACGGGACGCGCATAAAGAGCCGCAAAGACTGGCGGAGAAAATTTGACAGTCAGAAGTCGACGGCTAATCTTGTTGCGGCCAGGCAGAGGGGAGGGAAAAGAGTGGGAAAGATTTAAAAGATTAAAAAAAAGTCCTTTTTTTTCTTTTTTTTCCTCTTCTTTTTCTTTTCTTTTCCTTTTTCTCCCCCCTCCAATATCAATAAAAATAAATGTAAATGTAAAAAAGATCATGTAAAATATAAACCAAAAGTTATCCTGGAACGCCGTCTACCCACCCGCCCGTCGCCTCCCGCTGTATACAAGTCAAGTTCATGGGCGTGTTTTTTTGTCTTTGCTCTTTGTTTTCAGACGTTTCTTCTGAATATATATCTGCCGCCAGCCATCGCGTGATAGATTCTGCATTTTCGTTTGTGTGTTTGTCTTCGTCTTGCGCTCGTCTTGGCCCAAGTCCGGGTCCGCGGTTCGGCTCGTCCCAGTGGCTGGCCGGCCGGGTGACCAGTTGACCGGGTGTTTTCTTTTTAAGAAAAAATAATAAGGAAAAAAAAAGAAAAAAAAGAGAAGTAGAAAAGAAAAAAAAAGGAAAAAAAAAGAAAGGGCATGTCACCAGATGACGTCACTCACACCCCCTGCTTTGTCTGTCTGGATAACAACCAACTCGTCTCCCCAAACAACAATCTTCAGCATCAAAAAAAAAAGATGAAAATCTAGAAGAGAACATTCAGAGACTCGCCAAAGTGGATGCGACGGCAAGCTTCGGCAAAGGAGGGCGCAATCTAGAGGGGAGGGAGGGAGGTCAGTCAGAGCCAGAAACACAAAGAAAAACAAAGAAAAACAACGACACTTACATCCAGTACGTCCAGCTTCGCCCCCAGTATGGCCTTGTGCTCGTCTTGCGGCACCGTGTTGGTGACCACCACCTTGTCGACATCGCTCTGGGCAAGCCGCTGTAGCGCATCGCCGCTAAAGATGCCGTGCGTCAGCAGCGAGTACACCGCCACGGCGCCCTCGCGCTTCAGCACACGCGCAGCACGCGTGATGGTGTTGGCCGTGTCGGCAAGATCGTCAATCATAATGCAGACCTTGCCCTTGACCTTGCCAACCAGCATCATCGTGGCGTTGTGCTTCTCGTTGATTCTAATCGGCTTGCGCTCCTGCAAAGGAAGAAAAAGATAAAGGTTAGTCATGTCTGAGCTGCTGTGCTTGCGTCATGTCATCCATCTATCTGCGTAGGCCATGTCTTGGCCGGCTGCAGTGCAGTGCAGTGCTGTGCTGTGCTATTTGGTGCTGTGGTGCTATGCGTGCTGTCTTGTCTCCCTCCGTGTAGGCCCACCTTGTGGATCAGAGCAAACTCCATCAGCAGACTGTCGGCAATGGCAGTGGCGCGCTTGGCACCACCGGCATCGGGACTGACAATGACTGCGTCCTGGTAGTTGTCAATGTACTGTGTAATGTAGCGCTTGAGCAGCGGGCGGCCGTAGAGGTTGTCGACGGGCTTGTCGAAGAAGCCCTGGAACTGGCTGTCGTGGAGGTCCATGGTCAGGATGTGGTCGGCACCGGCGCACGTGAGCAGGTCGGCAATCAGGGCACCGGGCTGGGCAATCCACTGCTTGTAGCCAGGGTTGACCTGCAGCTCCTTGCTGATATAGCCATTGGCATCGGGGTGGGTGGTGCCGGTGGGAGTGCTCAGCGAAGAGTTGGCCAGCTGCTCGGTGATGTCGGTGGAACTGTTGAAGCTGGCCGTCTTGTTCATGCTGGGGTGCGGCGTGCCAGGCACGCTCTCAAACGTGTAGTCGGACTTGCCGTGCGTGCGATTGTTGCCCAGGGGAGCGCCGGTTTTGGCATAGGGGACATCGGGCTGTCTGGAGTAGGGGAAGAGCGGCATGACAACGGTGATGCGACGGGCCGAGCCCGTCTTGCAGGCCGAGATCATGATGCACAGGTCGATAAAGTTATCATTGACTTTGCCACTGGCCGTCTGGATGATGAAGACGTCCTTGCCACGCACAGAGTCCTGGATCTCGCAGCGAGACTCGCCGACCGAGAACTTGCTAAGGTTGCGATCACAAGCCTGGATGCCCAGGATATGGCAGATGCTGTCAACCAGCTTGGGGTGCGAGTTGCCGCCCAGAACAACGATATTTCTGACCATTTTGGCGGCGAATTGTATGGAGAGGGGAGGGGTAGGGGGTGGCGAGGGTTGTACGAGAGAAAGAAAGAGAGTAAGATGGAGATGGTCTCGGAAAGTCAAGAGAAAGAGAGCGAGAAAGGAAACAAGAAGAAATTCTGAAGCGGGCCGGTGGGAAGCGGATGCGGCCAAGCGAGGCAAATGGGTCGAGTCGAGGGTCGAGGGTCGAGGGTCGAGGAGCGCTTTCACGAGTATCACGAGACGGAGACGGAGACGGCAGGACAGCAGCTCGATGGCGAGAAAAGGCCGGAGACGTTCACACAAAGCTTGGAGCTTGTTGAGACCGAGATCAACAGAGAGAAGGGGAAAAGAAAAAAGAAGGCCGAGCCAGCAAAGAAAGCAACAGAAAAAAAAAACCTCGAAATTTTAGTTCCACTTGTTTTTTTGATGGCGGGGTGTCAGTGCGAGGCGAAAAGCGGCTAATCCCTTATTAAAAAAAAAAGAAGAAAAAAAAGACATCAGCGATGCAAACAATGAAACGAATGAACAACAAAATGCAAGAAGAAAAAAATATTTAGAAGGAAAGAAATTTACAGCATATCAAAAAGCGGACGAAGAAGTTTTCATAGGCAAATTTTTCTTTCTGAGGGCAGAATTTTCCAGAGGCAGTTGCGATGTGGACGGCAAAAGGCAATAAAATCAGCCAACGGGCAGGCAGTTGCTGTTTTGGAGACAGAAAGGCCGCTTTTGTTTGCAGTGCTCTTTCCGTATCAGCAAGTGCCTTCCGTCCACTTTCGGTATGAGGGAAATCTTGGGAGCACCAGAAACTTTGGATTGACAGCCACCTTCTCACAGAAATTCGCTGTACTATACGGAGGCAGGCAAAGATAATCCTGACCTCTTGTATACAAATCTGCTATTGCCCCGTCGGTTGCATTATACCAGCGCTGCCTTTTCTCGGCCACGGTCTGTTTTCTCTACTCTCTGGTCTGCTCCTTCCTCAAAGTCTGCATAGCAACAGCAAGGCCAAAGCCCGAGAAAGCGCAACAGGCAGGAACCTTATTATCCCGCCCCCTCCTCCCTCCCCCGGGCCAAAGGCAGGAAGTGAAAATTCTGCAGCTTCTTGCTTCTTTCTGTTCTCGGGGTTTATGGCTGGCAATTGCTTGCTTCTTTGCTCGGTCTTGCCTTCTGCATTGCCTTCACGGCGGCTTCACACTCTTCCTGCAAACTGAATGGCGCAATTGCCCTTTGCCTGCAAGGCTTGGCTGTGATGCAGCAGGCCAGCCGATGTGGGTCTGACATGTACACAATACAACGTATTTCTGAGCATCAGGATCCTCTTGCTTTCTTTTTTTTTCGGATGAAGTTCTCGAACCGCATCCACGCATCCACGCATACACAACATCAATGATAAAAATAAGCATGCAACCCACCCCGTATACATCAAAAAAAGCACTCATCAAAACATCACAACTGACCCCCCATTAATCACATGTCTGTCGCCAGGCTTCTTTTGTGGGGATTTAGAAGCTTTTCTCTCCAGCCAATCAATAATCCTGAGTTTAATCGAATCAACCTTCTTTGCCTGGGCGTGATTGCCGCTTTCTTTCCTCGCACCCTCAAGTTCGGACCCGAGTCGTTCCGGGCTGGTGGACCCTAGACCCTAAGTACGCCGCACACCGTTACTCTAAGTCACAGGTACCTGAGGCTCCACTCTTGCGGAGGTTCTGTCATTTCTCCCCTGCATGAGGGCAAGTAGGCCAATAGCGTGTTACATAGGGCCAGGCGGTGAGAGGTAACCCTAACGAAGAGTGCTGCACGTTTTTTTTGTTCTTTTTCTGAGGAATGCACGGATTTCACAATGAGGGTAACGGTAGCCTGTGGCCTGTAGGCTTGGGACATGGGGCCTGTAAACTGTGACATCAGAACAGGGGGCCTGTGAGGTGCGACGTGAGAGCCTGTAAATATGGGGAGGGGCCTGTATTCTCTTACACGAGGCCTGTAAATATGAGAAGGGCCCTGTATTCTCTTACGTGAGGCCTGTATTTTCTTACACGAGCCCTGTAACTCGTACACAGGCCCTGTATTCTTGATAGACAGGCCCTGTACTTTCGGGGAGAGCCCTGTATTCTCGTCAAGAGGCCTGTATTTTCGTCGACAGCCCTCACGATCCGCCTCCTAATTTCCGAGTCTTGGCCAGTCTCTGGCCCTGATGCTGCTGTTGCGCCGAACAAAGCCACCCTGTCCCATCATCACAGTTCTTTTGTTCTTTGGCAACCCCCCCTGGGCCAGTGCAGTTCGTCTTCCCATTTTTTTCCCCGTCTCTTCTGTTCCTGCTTGTCCCCTTGCCTGGAAGCCTTTTCTTCCTTGCAATAATGACAACAAACAACAAGCTTGCTATAGCACAACAGCAGACCCTCCTCCCCGTGGTGACGATTCTGGCCTTTTGATACCCGCACAAAGACCAGCTCGCCGCCGTGCCGTTCCTTATTTTCCAGTCTTTCCAGTCTTTTGCTGTACTCTCGAGATCCCTTACGGCACTTGCCCGAATTCCACTCCTTCGACTCTCCCGCTCTCCCGCTCGCCCTCCGAGTCTCACCCGCTTGCGCCTCTGCGACCTCTCCTACGCCCTCCCGAATTGATGCCGTCCAACCTCGTACGGCTCGGCCTCGGCCTCCTCGCCTGCGTCGCGCCCGGGCTCGCCGACACCGGAACCGTCTTCACCACCCCGCACGACAGCTACTCGTCGTCCGTCGGCGTGCTCGGCTGCTACATCGACACCGACCGCGTGGCCTACTGGCCGGCCAGCGTGTCCTGCACCAACATCTGCGTCTCGCTGACGTACAACAAGACGCGCACCGTCAACCTGCTGCGCATCGACCAGTCGCAGGGCGCCTACGACATCAGCTACGACGCCTGGAACTACCTGCTGACCGGCGATTCGGCGGCCCAGAGCCCCATCAGCGGCGGCCCCGTGGAGATGGAGTACCGGGACGTCGACGCGTCGGAATGCGCCGACCTGATCCACACCGAAGACTCCAAGCTGCCGCTCAGCGCCTCCAACAGCATCAACTTCCTGGCCTCGTGCCTCGCGGACGCCGACTCGTACATTGCCCAAAACTACGTGCTGTACAACCTGCTCGACGCCACGTGCCAGTGGGGCTACGACGAGACCTGCGAACTCGTCGATTTCCCCGCCCAGAACCAGCCGCAGTGCAGCCACGCGCTGGGCACGCCTGAGCCCTGCACATCGCTGCCCGTGTACAACCTGATGTACCCCACCGGCGAAAAGGTGCGCGTCGGCGAGCCCGTGCCGCCCGTCAACCCTAACGCTACGTACAGCGCCTATGCCGCGCCTACCGGCGGCTCGCTCGTCGACACGTCCTTCGCCCCGGAGCAGACCTCGAGCAGCTCCAGCCTGTCCAGCGGCCCGCAGAGCGCCGCGTGGGGCGTGAGGCCGACGTGGGGCATGGCTGCGGCGGCCGTGGCGGCGGCGGCGGCGGCCGTGGTGCATTAGCGAAAAGCCATTGTTTCGTCGTTTTATGTTTGTGGATAATGAGCAGATAGATACCCGCGGTTGCCCTTGTTTTACTGTATATATAGAAATACGCGTTGTGCCTTTGATGAAACTTTTCCGTGTCTATTTTTAGACGCGTTCCTGATTGCATATCACGTGACATATTCACATGTACTTGTACGACACCATCACGTGACTTCACCGATATATTGAACAGGCTGGAGACCTTCCAACGGCCAATCTCCTGCCATCTGACTATGGGACGGACCACAACCTCATGTCCGGCGCTTAGTAATGCCGCTCTCTCCTGTCTGCTACGCTTCAGACCATCGCCCTCTTTTGTTCCATGTAGGACCCTTTGCGCCGTAGTCCCCTCGGCGTCTTGCATAGCCATCTGCTCACCCACCTTCACAGCCATCTGCTCACCCTTCTCCACCACCTCCTCCTCCATCTTATAATTCCGGGGCTTTCCTCCCCTGCATAGTCATTGTCTTCCGGTGTCAGCGATGACCTGCTGCTGTTCAACCGTGTCGGGGATAGTCTCGGGCTGGTCTTCGGCTTTGACAGGGGCGGCGTCATGCTTTTCATTGACGTGAGCAGCAGGAGCCTCGGTGGTGGCTTCGACTAGCTTCTCCTGGACTCCCGCAGCAGCAGGCTCTTTGGTCTCAAGCGACTGTTCCACGCGCGGCTCAAAGAACTCGCCAAAGACGCGCTGCTCAATGTCCAGGTCCTTCCACAGAGCGCCCTGGCTCTTCCGGGCCTGGCGTCTGAAGAACACGCGCTTGGCCCACTTCCAGCTCTCGACGCCGACGAAGAACAGGCCCGTGGCGATGAAGACAATGGCCCACTCCCAGCTGATGCCCTTGTGCTTGAAGACCTTGGTGTTGATGACGGGGATGTAGAGCAGCGGGAACAGCGTGGCAAAGCCGAACAGGATGGCCCAGAACAGGAACTGGTTGTGCCACAGGCCGCGCGCCCAGTGCGCCAGGCCGGCGGCCGAGAAGGACGGCGCGGCGAAGAAGGACCGGCGCATGTCCACCATTTCCCACGCCAGGAACAGCGCAAACCACGTCAGGCAGGCAAACGTCGTGGCGCGTGCGCGGAACACCAGGTCGCACGAGTCGTTGTAGCTGTCGTTGCACTGGAAGCCCAGGTCGCCGTTTCCAAAGCCAAACACCACCAGGCTGAAGCTGCCGAGGCACAGGCCCGTGATCCACAGGCCGTAGACTAGCATGTCGACCAGGAACTCGGTCGTGAAGATTCCGGTGCTCAGAGCCTGCGGCGGCCGGCGCATGATGTCGGGCACGGCCTTCTCGAAGCCGAGACCCATGTCGGGCATGCCCGAGGTGGCCATGATGATCCAGACGATTTCAACAGGTGCCAGGGGGAACACAGACAGCCCGCGGGTGTCCTTGAAGGCAAGTCCGACCAGCAGGGTGCCGGCCTGCGCAATGTTTTCGGCGAGAACGTGGAGGACGAATTTCTGGATGTTGTCAAAGATACGGCGGCCTTCTTCAATGGCGGCAACAATGGACGCAAAGTTGTCGTCGGCAAGCACAATGTCCGAGGCATCCTTGGCGACATCGGAACCGGATTGGCCCATGGCGATGCCGACGTCAGCACGGCGCAGAGAAGGCGAGTCGTTGACACCGTCGCCGGTCTTTTTTGGGGGGTCGTTGAGTTAGCATGTGGCATATAGAAAGGGAAACGGGGGAGTGAAATATGAAAGGAAAACAGAGAACAAGGAGGCACTCACCATGGCTACAAACTTGTTCCGGCGATGCAGAGCCTCAATCATGCGCACCTTGGTCGCCGGCGCACAGCGGGCAATGACCAGAGGCAGGACCGGGAGCTCGTCGACATCCTGATCGGTCAGCGAATCAAACTGCGTCGCCGTCATGACCATGATCTTGGCAATGTCAGCGGCGACCCGCTCCATGCGAGCCGGCAGGATGCCGACGTCCATAGCAATAGCCTTGGCAGTCTCGGGGTGGTCTCCAGTGAGCATGTGCACGGAAATGCCGGCCTCGTGGCACTGGCGGACAGCAGGCGCAGACTCGGCGCGGGGCGGGTCGTACAGGCCAATCAGGCCGCGGAAAACCAGGTTGCTCTCGACGGTGTCGCGCGAAACAGTAGCGTCGTCTTCCACAGCGTAGGGGTACGGCTTCGAGGCGAGGGCAAGAACGCGGAGGCCCATTCCGGCAAACGCTTCCATGTTGCGCAGGATCTCGGCCTTGAAATCCTCGGTCATGGGGACCACCGGGCCGTCTTCGCAAGCCACGTAGCCGGTGCAGGCCTCAATGACCCGTTCAACAGCGCCTTTGGTCAGAGCAAACAACTCGCCGCTGGCATTGTGGCGCACTACGACGGACATGCGCTTGACATCGGAGTCGAACGGCAGCTCGGCGACCTCGCTCCACTCGGGGCTGTCGCCGCGCAAGAAGCGGAGGCGGTTGTAATCAAAGCGCGACGCGAAAACCTGGATGGCGATTTCAGTCGGGTCGCCGTGCGCATGCCACGTGTCGCCCTTCTTGACAATGGTGGCCAGGTTGGCCAGCGAGGCGACGGTGAGGAAGTCTACGAGGGGGGCTTTGCCAGACTGGAGCAGGTCGCCGGCGGCGAGCACGGAGCCGACAGGGTTGCAGGACTTGAGGTTGGCCTGTCGCGGCTGCAGGGGAGCCAGACGCAGGACGCCCTCGGACGGGTCAAACGGCGCGCTGGACGACTCGACGGTGCAGGTGCCCATGGCGGGAATCCACGCGCCGCGCGCCACCATCTTGCCCTGTGTCAGGGTGCCAGTCTTGTCGGAGCAGATATCGGTGACGGCGCCCAGAGCCTCCAGCGAGCGCAGGTTGCGCACAATCACGTTGCGCTGCACCATGCGCTTGGTGCCGGCGGCCATGGTAATGGTCAGGACGACAACCAGCGACGCGGGGATCATGGACAGGCCGGTGGCCACGGCGTAGATGATGACTTCCTGCGACGCGTCGAATTCGTTGGCGGCAAGGACAATCAGGGCGCAGACCACGGCAATGCCAAAGAGCAGGACGGCCAGCTTGGACAGCTTGCGCTGCAGCGGCGTGCCGACGTTGACGCCGAGAAAGCGGCCAACGGCGTCGGTGGTGGTCAGGGTGTAGGCCTCGAGGTAGCGGAACGGCGTGGCTTTGCCGCGGCTGTTGAGCTTGGGCTCGCGCACGTGCGAGTCCCGCTTGCGCAGCGCAGAGGCAATGGCTCCCACCTCGGTGTAGACGCTGGTGGCGAAGACGACGCCGGTGGCGCGGCCCTTGGTCACGGTCGAGCTGCTGTACGCCACATTGAGCCGGTCACCGGGGCCGGTGAAGTCGTTGAACTGTAGGGTGGCGTTCTTGCGCACGGGGAGGGATTCGCCAGTAAGGAGGGCTTCGTCGGTCTCGAGGTTGACGGCTTCAACGAGGCTAGAGAGAGGGGGGGGGGGAGGGTGTTAGTATAGGGTCGTTTGTGGGGGGATTGCCACGGGGTCGTGTCTGGGAAGATCACCACGGTGTCGTTTCTAGAGAGATTATCACCGTGTCGTCTCCAGCACTACACCCTGTGTCTCTGACGTACCGCATGTCGGCCGGGATGGTGTCGCCCATTTTGACGATAACAAGATCGCCCGGCACAATCTCGCTGGAAGGCACCACCTTGCTCTCGCCATTGCGGATGACAGTGCCGGTGGGCGAGCTCAGCGAGCGCAGCGAGTCCATGGTCTTCTCGGCCGAGTACTCCTGGAAGAAGCCGACGACAACATTGAGGGCGATGACACCAGCCACAACGCCGCCCTCGATCCACGAGCGGATGCCGAACGAGACGGCCATGGCCAGGATCAGCACCATGGTCATGGCATTGGCGATCTGCGCGGCCACAATGCGCAGCGGCTGCACGCCGGGCGCCTCGCCGAGATCGTTGGCGCCGACCTCCTCCAGGCGGCGGGCGGCGGTCGCGGGGTCCAGGCCGGTCAGCGTGTTGCATTCTAGCTCGGCGGCGACGGCGGCGGCCGGCAGGGCGTGGGCGGGCCGCGAGAGCGGCATGTTGGATTGGCCGGAGACGTGTGTCTCGGCGGGGGTGGGGGCAGGTGGACGGCCCATATTGAAAGCGAACGGCTGAAGACGAGGTTCGGCACGGAGAGGAGAAGAGGGCACAAATGCGGGATGATAGCGAGAATATACAAGATATGAAAATTTTCGCTTCTTGGGTGAGGCTGGAAAGAACTATCACCGCTTACGGCTACAGCAGGCAATTGCCCTTTTATAATTTTAGCATTTTCGCGTCCCTACCCGTTCGGCGTCTTTCCTTATCTACGTGCCTCCGCTCCTTCCTTGTCAAGCGTGCTGCCAGTCTTGGTATATTGACATGTTGGCGTTCGCTTGACGACAGAGAGCAAAACAAGGCCAAAACAAGGCGGCAATGTTGGATACAGACTTTTGGAAGCACGGTAGACAAACTACGAGAAAGGCGGCAAGAAGATGCCGAAAATGGCTACAGATTTACAGACCCGGAGGGGATCCCGATCCCTCCTGGGAAGAATTTCGACGAATTCGGGTGATACGATAGGGTTAGCGTAAATGGCAGTTAGGGTATATGGAAGGGCCGAACAGAGCTTTGAGATCGGACAGTGATTGATAAGATTAACAATAGCGAAGGAACATGTGTATAAGACGGGACAAAAGAAAGTTGGGATGAACAGACAAAGAAAAGCTGAGACGAACAGACAAAGGACATATATGAATTTTTTTTTTTTCAAAACACCCCCCCACCGCCATACAGGCCACACAGGCTGCCTGTTGTGCATTGGAGGCGCGTGACAACAAAAGACAAAGGAACCAGACAAATGAGAAGCCAGAGGAGCCGAGAGGACAAATGGCAAAAGAGACAACAAATGAAAAAAAAAAAAGAGACAAGAAAGACCAAAGTTGCAATGTAGAGTTCCACTCATAAACAAAGGAAACCACCTCTGGAAGCCGGCACTCCCACTCCCGCTCCCATTCCCACTCCTACTCCCGCCGGTACTCGGGCTGCTTCAGCATTGCCTCGCGTCCGTCCTCGGCCAGCTGCTGCGTAGTCGCGCGGTCGGGGTAATTCCGCTTGAACATGTTGGTAAAGTGCGTGCCGTAGTGGATGCCGTGGGCTGGGTGCTGGCCGGCGTTGAAGCCAGGCAGCGGCTTGACCACACTGTCAAAGTGGGGCTCGTGGAAGTAGGCAAAGGCAAAGCGCTCCGTGGTGTTGAGGCCGACCTTGTGCGGCGTCGACGGCAGGTAGTGGTTCGTCATGTACTGCAGCATGTCGCCGGGGAACACGGTGAAGACGTTGTTGACCGGCGGCACAAACACCCAGCCCGATGCGTCTTCCTTGACGCCGGCCGCCGACTTGGCCCAGTTCTGTGTCTTTTCGTCCTCGCGGGGCGGACGGATGAAGAGGCCTGGCAGTGGTGATGTCAGTATTGGTACCAAGGATCGGTGCTATGACGTCATATGCGAGCATCTTAGGGTTTGGGGGACTAGGGTTAGTAGACTTACCGCCCACGTCGTTCTGGCTGGCAATAACCAGCATTCCGTAGTCCGTGTGCGACCCGATTCCGCGGCCGGCTTTGCCCTTGCCGTTGGTCTTGTTGCTCTGCGGGAAACTGCCATGTTATCTGTTAGTTCGGTGGCCAACTCGGGTCAGCACGGAGGAGAGCGGAACTTACCGAAGGACCCGCAGATGATGCCAGCCATCCTCCGCCAGGTTGGTCAGGGAGCCGCGGGGAATCTCGAGGCCAAGCTCAGCGAGCGCGAGCATGACGTTGCCGGTGTCGCCCAGCTGCTTCATGTAGCGGTTCACGACGTCTTTGAAGGCGGTGTTCGGCCATGGCTGCTGGCCGTGGCACGGCAGCTTGAAGCGCGGGTCGGCCGGCGCCACGTCCTTGGTGACGGTGTAGATCTCGGAGTAGTCGGCAATGCCGTCGGTGATCTCCTCGCCCGAGGCAATGTAGCCGCCGTAGCTGTAGCGGTCGACCAGCGCGGCCTTTTGCGCGTGCGGCTGGCGGAAGAAGGCCTTGCTGGCGCCAAAGGCGTCGTCGACAATCTTCTGCTGCGCCCCCGGGATGCGGATCTGCAGGATGCCGTCGCGCCGGAAGGCCGCAATGAGCCGCTGGCCCAGGAGCCGGTCCGCCCGGCTGCCCGTCACGCTTACCGGCAGGTCAAAGGTCTCCAGATCGCCGGTGACGGCGTCGTAGTTGGGGGGCATCTTGGGGTGGCGCGCCGGCAAAGGAGCGGCGGCTGTGTGTGATCCGGGCTCTGGGTGAGAGATGGCGGCAGCGGCCGCGCTGGTCATGGTCCGCGTGCAGAGCGACCAGGTGGGCTTGCGGAGTGCCCAGAGGGACGAGCGGACAGCAAGTGCAGACGTCATGGTGGATATAATGTGTTTATGAGAGAGGGTAGCTACCAAGGGAGAGAAACTAATTGGTTAATGAGCTAGTGAAGAGAAGAAGGGAAACAAAAGGAAAGGCAGAGGGAAGGCCGGGCTATTTCTAGACACTGGCAATCTGCATCAGGCCGGGGATCTAGGAGAGCAGCGGAGGGGTTGTTTGACTGAGGAGAGTCAAGCATTGGCTGCTGGGGGGTCCGGGGGGTGTCCACACGCCTTGTGATTTTCTCTGGTCGACACCGTCCGAGAGAGCACATCCAGAACAATGATCCACATTGTTTGCCCTTGTGTCAGAGCCATTGGGGATGCTTGGAGCTCTGATCTCTGATATACCGCATCGTGGTGCGCTTTGGCCTGTACAGGGTCTCTTGTGTTGTGTTGCATTCCAGAAGGTAGGTCTCCAACCCACCATCGGACCCCATACTGCTACCCAGAAGTCCCATAGCTACGCCGGTATGTTTATTTTCTCAGGGTTTGGAACTCGCATGATGTTTGCATTCTCCAACCGCTTTCTCTCTGGGCCGGTTAAGCGGGAGAAGGGGGCGGTCTGGCAGCTTGTATCGTGATTGGCCCGGGTTGTTCTTCTCGAGGTGATGAGGCCTGCCAATATGGGTGAATGAGGGCAATTGTGGCAAGCCAATGAGGGGATTGTGTGCGTGTGTGTGTGCGTGTGTGTGTGTGTGTACTCGACGGCTATCCGGCACTCAGCTGGGCAAGCCTCCTTCCATACTACATGGGACGAAAAAAAAAGCAACAAGGGAAAGAACCCGGGGCTCGTCTGGTAGTTGCTCTCCCATCCCCGAGGGTTCTATCCATTTTGGGAATTTCCAACTGCAATTGCCGTATCGGTACTTGTTTTTGGGGGCAACTGCTTGTGTCTGTACGCATCCACTAACAACCTCACGTTACACAGGCGTCTTAGTGGCCCCCCAGAGACATTCGGCTGAACTTTTGGGGATCAGCATTCCTGGTGTGGTCTTTATTATTTATCGATTATTACTGGCTAGAGTCCTCAGTGACTCTCTTATAACGTGGACCATGTAATTTCCCACGCTGTCCAACCAGCAGCCAGTGACTGGGGTGGATCTGGAATTCGGGCCTGCACAGTGTTCACTCTGTGCGTCATTGACGGCCTGGAGACAGTCCCAGCAGACGCTTCTCGAGGGCAGGCGTTGATGGTTCCGGATTCTGGGGAGCGCAGAGAGGCGGCCGAGTCCGGAATTCCGGTACGGCGGGTGGAGATTTGACCGTGGCAGCTGTAAGGTAGGCCTGGGCCCTGTCCATGGCTGTGGCCGAGGCAGCTGCATGCACAACGTCAGGGGGCGGGAGGCAGAGATAGTTGCTGCTGTCTGCTGTTGTGTGTGGACTGTGCATGCTGAACCACAGCTTGGGTTGTCTTGTTACCAGCGGCTGGGAACGCTGTGTCCAGGACGTCACCCAGAGCCAGGGGCCAGGGCAGAGAGAGAGAGGGCTAGCGTTCCCGGCTTTTCTACACACGTGTCAGAGTACAAGCATGACATGTAGATCGCAGATGCAAGGCCGGGCAAGGTGTGTGTAGGGACGGGTCACTGGCGTACAGTGAGTGAGTGACTGACTGAGCCATATGCCGTGGAACCCAGCGTCGACGTCTGTCTCGGAGGATGGAGGCACGCAGGAGAGTGAGAGGCCCTGCGGCTGTGTGCCAAGTGCCAGATGGGTTATATGCCAGCATTTATCGAGGAGTTATCTCTCCATCGATGGCTTTATTGCCTGGTCTCAGCCACCCAAGCCCGGGGAGGGGGGGCCTTTTAGGTATTTGTCAAAGAGCAGCAGCAAGTGAGACGGCGCGGGAGAAATAGAGGACACCAGCACGAGGCAGAGGACCGGGGCTCAATGACAAAAACTATAAGACAGGTCGAGCAGGTCTCACGGAGCAAGACAACTTAGGCGGGATAAGACACAGCCGGCCCAATAGTATGGGGCGGGGCCTGGGCAGAGGCAAGGCGACCCTAAGGCACACACACGGAGACTGTGAGGGTCATTGGTCACTTGCTGTGTGTACATGCAGCTCGGGCAATATACTTGGCGGCCTTGAACACATGCAGAGAGAGAGAGAGACAGCGTGCTTGATGACTTGGTGTATTTATTACTACAGACAAAAGAAATAGACAAAAAAAAGGTCTTAAATAGGGGGAAAATAAATAGACAAAAAAAAGTCTGGTATAAGAAAAGGGAACAAGAGGGAATCTTGACTAAGAAATAAACAAAGAAGAGAAAAAGAATAAGTAAATAAGTCCGGAATTATCGGCAGGCCGTTACGGCCTCACTGCCATTAACGCCCTTATAAAAGAGCTTCATTAAGAACAGCCTCACGGCCAAAATTACATGTGGCGTCCGGCCTCGGCCCCGTGTCTGGTGTGCGCGTCGTGCTGGTTCCATTCCCACGGGCTCTCGGGCCGCGAGAACTCGGGCATGGGCATGAACTGCGGCACGGGGTCGTCGGGGTAGAAGGAGCTCTTGCGGTGCGCGGGGCCGGCCGCCGCCGACGCCTGCAGCTGCGACGCGTAGACGGACGGGATGCGCACGGCCTGGTCCAGCTCCGACGACTCGGTGTCGGCCGGGTAGCCGGGGTGCAGGTTGGGCTGCGCAATGCGCGGCACCACGGGCGCTACCGAGCCGGGCGTCAGCGGCAGCGGCGTCATGGGCGCGCCATTGAGCGCCAGCCCCGGCGACGGCAGCGCGTCGACGCCGCCCATCCAGATCATCACCGTGGTGCGGTCGCCGGCTGCGCCGTCCTCCACGTCGTGCGCGTACGGCTCGGCCAGCATGCGCGGTGGCGAGTGGCCGCCGGCCATCCGCTCGCTGGGCGCCGGCGAGTAGTCCTGGCCGTCCTGGTAGCCGTAGGCCGCGCCGGCCGGCGCAGGCGTGATCACGGCCGCGGTGTCGTAGTACGGGAAGATGCTGGCGCGGCCGTCGTGTGCCACCATGCCGGGCGGCAGCTGCACGGGCTCGGGCGGCGGCGCCTCAGCGGCGGCGCCGGTGGGCGGCTCCTTGCCGTAGACCACGGCCATGACGTCCTCGATCAGCTCGGAGTTGGTCATGGCGCGGCGGTGGTTGGGCGAGAAGGGCGGTGGTGTGAACGGCGACGCCGGCGATCTGCTGCCAGAGGTGGTCGAGCCGGCCTCGGACATGTCGGCTGCGGCGGCGGCGGCGGCCTTGCGGCGGATGTTCATGCGCGCCAGAATGAAGACGGCAGAGGCAGCGAAAACGACACCGGCTGGAGAAGAGAGTTAGTGGCATGTTGGCCGTGGGCAGCGATCCTCAGCAAAGCAGGACTTACCAGTAGCTCCAACGGCGATTCCGGCGGCAGCAGCGCGGGATGAGTTTGTTGACAGCTCCGGGGGAGACGAGGGCGAAGGCGTGGCTGACGTGGCGGCAGAAGAGGGAGTAGAAATAGGATCGGCGCCGTACAGGCCGCCGAGAAGAATGGAGGTGGCAGTCGGGAGCGGAGCGGGGTCCTCGGCAAGATGGGGAGTGGCGTAGGCGATGATGGAGTCGCTTAGGGGAGTCGAAGAGGTGGAGGACGTGGTGGAGGTGGGTTTGCGGGTCTTGGTCTTGGTGGAGGTCTTGGTGGAGGTCTTGCGGACAGACGTGGAGAAAGTGGTGCTGCTAGAAGGGGTGGTCTTGGGCTTGGGCTTGGGCTTGGTGGAGGTCGAGGTCGAGCTGGTCACAGCCGGCGGGGGAGGGGCCGGGGCAGGGACTGGAGCGGCACTCGAGGGAGCAGGAGGCGCGGGGGCCGGGGCAGGGGCCACAGAGGTAGGAGCCGGGGCCGGAGGGGCGGCCGCAGGAGGAGCGGGCGCCGGAGGGGCAGGTGCGGCACTCGTAGGAGCAGGGGGTGCGGCAGCGGGCGGTACAGACGAGGAGCTAGGGGCCACGGCCGGGGGAGGCGCGGTGCCAGTGCCGGGTGGAGTGCCACTGCCCGTGCCGGGAACGCTGGGCACGTAGCCGCCCAGGCCGGAAGAGGGCTGGGCGGGCGATGGGCTGTCGGCCTCGTCGCCAGACTCGCAGGCCAGGTCCTCGGCAGTGAGAGTGTCGAGGGCGTCGTCCCACTCAAGCTGGTCGTCGTCGTCGTCGAATTCCGAGCCCCATTCGCTGAGTTCGTCGTCGTCGGGCGGCGTGGCCGGGATAAAGGTCTCAACCGGGCCGGTCACGGTGGCTGTCACGGTCACCCAGGTGGTGAGGGTCGGAGCGGCGGCCTCGGGGTGCGGCCAGCGCTGCTCGAGGCGGCCGGCTTCGGGGAGGAGCGAAGAGACTTTCATGGTGGCAAAAGAAAGAGGAAGCGAATAAAAGAAGGGGGGATAAAAAAGAGGAAAAAAAAAGAAAGACTAGGAGCCGGAGACTCAGGAATGAACGTGGTGATACAGACGGCGTCGGACGCAGTCAGTATCGGATATAAAGAATGTGAATGTAGCCCGGCTACTACAGGAGAAAGCAACAAGAAGAACGAAAGAGAGAAAAGCCCGCCGGGAGCCAGCAAAAGAATGGCGAGGTTGAAGAAAACGAAGCCAGAAAAGAGCGACAGGCTGAGGAGGAGAGGAGGAGAGGAGAAGAGGAGGAGGAGCAAAAGAAAAGAACAGAAGAAGGAGACCAGCAGAACCAGACACGGCCGTCCACGAGATAGTATAAGCCTCCCACCTTTCTCAAACACAAGCCCTCGTTTTCTCCAGTTCCCTTGCAGCGTGCAGAGAGGGCCGAGCCAGGGGCGGCCCTGCCAGTACAGTGCACACACGGCACTGGCACTGTGCCCGTTATGCTCGTCTCGTCACAAATTCTCCGCCAGCCTGGTTCGTTTCGCCTACAGCGAGACGGCGCAGAGAAGCAGAGACCACCAGCAAACAGCATGCAGAACTGCCAAGCGAGGGGCAATAGCCAGGAGCGTAGAAATTACAGGAGCAGCATAGAGTCGCAGTGAAGAACGGTGCAGGATTCGGTGATCTCTGCAAGCTCGTCTTCTTGTTCCTGGTGTGCTCCTTGAGCCTGGAGCTTTCTCTCTGTGTCTGCTGGTCCTTGTCGTCCTGTTATTTATGCTTCTTTTCTCCTCCGTCTGATCTACTCGCCGTGCCTCTCGGCCTCTCGAGGCCACTTATACGCGGGCCCCACCTTGATATCCCAGACCCTAAGCCAACCCTAGACATCTCGCCCCCTATCGCCAAGTCCAAGCGGCCTCGCTCTTGTTTCACAACGTCTTTGCTTCCCTGTGAGTTGTCTCCTTGTTCTCTTTTTCACCATGACCGCTGCTAAGATCCTTCAATTTCAATTTCCGTCTGATTTTTTGCCCTATCGTGTTTGCCTGCCAAGGACAAGACGCCCCATCCCACGAAGAGCGAAGAGGCATAAGAACACAAGAACAAGCTAACAAGCTGTAGCGTGGCCAACCTGAGACAAAAATAAACTCTCCGGTGGTGTTGAGCCTAACCCTTGGTGAGGATGTGCAAGATGATGTGCAAGTGTCAAGATGGAAAAAAAAAAAAAAAGGACGAACGTGTTCGCGTTGCCGTGAAGATAAGACGTTGTTGGTTGGTTGGGTGTGTGATTACTCAGCAAAATGGTGTGATGGCCCAAAAAAAGCACACTGCCAAAAAATAACACCGACAAGTGCCCCCACTCGGAGTCGAACCGAGGACCTTGTCATTACGAGTGACACGCGCTACCACTGCGCTATAAGGGCTCTCCACAGTTGGTTGACAGCCAAGCGCCTAACAAGGACTTTGTGGCTTCAGCAATAATACCACTGCAAAAGAATACACTGACAATCTTCCCCTCCGCTCTAGCCCAGCCCAGCCCAGCCAGCCAGCTCACTTCCTCTTTTCGTCCGACGGCGGCGGCGGTGGGGTTGGTGTCCCTCGCGCCTGGTTCTTCAGCTCCTGCACGAAATGCGCCAGAAACGACGGCTCCTGGCGCGCGCCATCGCCGCTGCTGCTGCTCGCCGCCCGCTGCTCCTCGGTGGCCTCGCCCGGCCGCAGCGGCTCGTCCGGGTTGCGGCCGTAGCGCATGTCGTCGACGCTGCGCTGGATCTTGCCAACGGCGCGGTGGAAGCCGGGCCGGCGCAGGATGTGTGCGACGATTTGGTCCTGCAGGCGGCGGCGGCGTTAGTAGTCAAGAGACAAGCGAGTCGCATGGGCGCTGCAGAATGTACCTCAAAGTGTGCGAGGATCCTGAGAAAGTTCATGGTGTGCACTGTGTGGTGGCGTCGGTGTTGACCTGCACTTGGCCTGGCTGTAGAAGCGCACGGCGTCATGCAGTCACTCTGTTGTGGTCTTGCTGTTGGCATTATTTTTCCCGGACTGCCGATTAGTCAGCGGATGACATGTGAGTAGTACTAGGGTTACGCGCGTACCAACTAGGGTTATACACAGGCCTCTTTGTCACGAAGTTCGCCCTTCTTCTCTGCGCCTTCTAAACCTCTCATTCTCTCCTCTTGCCTCGTCCGCTTTTCCACCTCCGCCACAGCGTGTCTCCTCCGCCACAATGGACATCAAGTTTGTGGCTTCCGATACTTCGGGCTTGCCTGTCAAGCGCCGCCAGGTCAGCCAAGCCTGTGCCAATTGTCGCAAGCGCAAGGTGAGTTTTGCACATGGCGAGTCACTGCTGCCGGTGCTGAGACTCGGCCCGGCGCCGGCGTTGCATCGGATCTTGTGGGGCTCGGCGTCGCCCGAGCCTGCGGCGGAGAATGCCCGGCGCACAGCGGCGCGTGCTGACTAACCTTCATCCCTGCAGAAACGCTGTATACATACCGACGATGCGCTTGTCGGCGATGACTCTCCCTCGCCCAAGCGACACTGCCTGCCGCTGTCTGTCTTGTCCAACGCAGCAACAGCCGCCGCCGCCGCCGCCGCCGCCACCGCAACAGCCACAACAAGCCTGGCTCCGAAACCAGCCACCATCGCCAGCTCCCGAAGCAACAGCTACACCAACAGCCACAGCACCCTGACCGGCGCGCGTCCGTCCTCTCCGCCCCGCCGCCCCGTGCCGTCGCACGCCTCTCCCGCCGCCGCCGCCGCCGCCCCTACCCCCGAAGACGCCCGTCGCGCCGGCCGCTTCGTCGGCGACCTGAACCCCGAAGCCATGTTTGTCGAGGCCGCAGCCGCCTCGGTGCCCCCGCAAAAATACCAGGTCGGCCTCTGGCTCTCCAGCGCCGGCCACCGCGGCAGCGACGGCGGCGCCAGCAGCAGCAGCAGCAGCGGCGCGCGCGGTGGCGCAGGCGGCAACTCCACTGCCGACAGACACGAGTCCGGGACGGGCGGCGGCGGCAGCGGCGCACGCCGGGATAGCCGTGGTGGTGGCGCGACAGGACCTACGGCCGGAGGCGCAGCGGACGCCGGTGCGGCCGACAGCATGCCGCGCGCGCGGGCCGGCAACATGCTGGACAAGTTCTTCCTGCCGTTCATCTACAGCGAGTGTCTGCCGTGTCTGCCGCCGCCGCGGCAGTTTGCGGCGCTGCGCAGCCTGTTCCTGCGCCGCATCCACCCGCTGTTCCCCGTGATCCCCGAGGCCGTGCTGTTCAGCGACGCCGCCGACGCCGGCACCATTGTGCTCAAGCAGGCGGTGTGCGTGGCGGCGGCGACGCACCCGGCCATGTCACCGCACTTTGTGCTGGCCAACCGTGGCGCCGACCGCGTGCTGTCGTTCCACGACTTCACGTCCACGCTGTGCACCGCGGCCCAGGCCACGCTGCAGAGCAGCGTCATCGGCGACCGCTTCGTGCAGATCCGCGCCTACCTGATGCTGTCGCTGTACGCGCAGCCGTCGTCGGTCGACGAGATGGACCTGCCGGCCGTGCTGCTCGGCCTGGCCATGCACCACACGCACACGCTCGGCCTGCAGGTCCGCGACGACGCCGACGCCGAGATGATCCAGCTGTACTGCGCGCTGTGGGCCCTGGACAAGCTCAACGCCGCAATCTATGGCCGGCCCAGTCTGGTGCAGGACCACGACATGAGTGTCAATATCACCGACTGGATCAGCCAGTGTCCGCCGTGCTTCCGCCTGTTGCTGATGATTGTTGAGTGGCTTAACAAAGTTATTGAGCTCTACCGGCCCGGGCCCAGCAAGGAGGCGTCCGACTACGAAAAGATCTCCAGCGTGGACTTGCCCGTCCTGGAGAAGCTGATACTAGAGGCCGACGCCCTCAAGGTGCAGCCAACGCTGCTAGGTGAGTCAAGTCAAAGGCCGAGAGCGGTTCTATTCCACTGGCTATGTTTGCTAATCCTCCCAATAGCCACTATTGAAATCCTCTACCACGCCGTCATCATCGTCTCCTGCCGCCTGCCCCGGCCCGGCGGCGTCACCACCACGCGGTCCATCCCGCCGCCATCGGCCAACGCGCGCCGCTCGCTCGCCGCCGAGCGCATCTCGTCGGCCATCAGCCGCTACAGCATCACGCCCATCATCTTCGTGCCGTACGCCATCTCGCTGTCGCTCAGCGTCGAGTACCGCAAGATGCGCCACACGCGCCTGCCCATGTTCCGCGCGCGCTCGCTGGCCGCCTTCCGCTACAACTGCGCCCTGCTCAAGCAGTACGCCGACCGCTTCTGGAACGCGCGCATCTTGGCCGGCCTGGGCGAGAGCGTCATCCGCGAAATGGACCGTGTGGCCCCCGACGGCCCTGAGATTGAGGCTGCCATGATGGAAAAGGAAAAGGTCGTTCCGGAGCCGCAGGCCCAGCCACAGGCCCAGCCACAGATCCAGCCGCCACCGCCACCGCCACCGCCACCGCCGCAGTCGCAGCCGCAGCCACCGCCGGCTCAGCAGCCCCTACACTACCAGCGCCAGCAGGGCCCCGCCACGCTGCCCCTACTCCCCCTGCCACCACCGCCATTGGCGCCGCACCACATGCAGCAGACCCCGCCCCAGTGCATGCCGGCACTCCCGCCTCTTCAGCTACAGGGCATGCAGCCGTCACCCATCGGCAACCACTCACCGGGGCTGGGCCCGGGCCCCATGGAGCCCACAGAGCCCGACTCGGCCCAGTTTGATCTCGACATATGGAACAGCTTTGCGCCTGATTTCAATCTTGACGCCGTGGATAGTGCATTGGAAGCTAATCTGGATGTGGCGCTGCCTATAAAGTGGGACTGGATGCCTGAGATGGCCTGAGGACGGCAGCCGGGAGACGGTCCACTCTTACAGCAAAATGGCCGCCATGCCCAAAACGGCCGACGTAGCACTCAGCGCCGCGCGGCCCAGATTCAACACGCCCCAGTCGTCCACCAGTCTGCGCGCGCGGTCCTCCGCCACATGCACCTGGTCCGCGGGCTGGTCCGCGGGAGCGGCCACCGCGTTGTCTCTGACCTTCTTCTCCTCGGCCTGCACGCGACCCTGGCCGTCGAGGCGCTGGGCAGCCATGGCCAGCAGCTCGCGGTTTGTGGGCATCATGAAGAGGTATGTGTACGGCACGATGGAGATACTCAGCACACCGGTAGCAATTAGTAGGCGGCTGCGCACGCGGCCGCCGAGCGCGTAGGCAAGGCCGAAGAAGCCCAGCGACGTGGTGACAAAGGCCGGGCGGAAGACGGCCATGCCCGTCTCGAAGGTGTTGCGCCATTGCTTGAGCATGACGTCGTTCGGCGCGTCGAGCAGCCGCGGCGTGACGAAGGTCGAGATCATCAGGTTGCCACTGGCCGAGGCGGTGGCCAGCAGCACGACGGAGCCCTTGGCCAGAGCAAGAAGGGGGCTTGGAGGGGGCATAGTGGTGTGGGTATAAAAAAAAAGAAAAACGCAACAGAACAGGAGAAAGGCCTGTATGTATTGTGTAAGTAAGCGATGTGCGGTGGAGATGGCGAGATGGTCAAGAACGCCAAGGCAGGACAGCAGCACAAGATAAATAACAAATAAGTAAAGGGAGGGGAAAATAAACCAAAATGTTAGCCGCAGCCAGGCATGCTGGCACAAAAAGAAGCGCCTGCAAAAAGAAACAAGAAGAAACAAACCAACGCCCGAAACGTGAGATTATGTCATGTCGGAACTTTTTTGCCGACTTTCCGTGCCGTTCGTTCGTCCGATGACCGTCGTCCAATCACCGTCGTCCTAGCTGCATCCACTAAGCCGACGCAAGGCTTTGGGTCGGGTTCACGGCGCCCGCTTCGCCGAGTGTCCGGCGTCTGGCTTGCAGAAACAGGGGCATGAACAGGACTAGGCACAGAACAGGAACAGCACCAGATACAGAACCAGGAACAGGATCAGGATCAGACACAGTACCCGACAGTCCTAAGCTGGCCGATCACCGACCTCTGGTGCTGCACGACACCTGCCGTACCTGCCTGCACCCCTCCTTCATCGTAGATCCACCACTGTAAACGTGAGATCCTCGCGCTCAATCACGTGCCCCATGGGCTTATTGCACTTGGTGTAGATGTTATCGATGGAGTGCGGGTGGAACGTGGCCGTCTGCCTGCAGTCGAGGATGTGGTCCTTGCCAGCCGGATCGGTGAGTCGGAAGATGCCGTATCTAGACCGCGGAGAATCGGCGATTGTTAGCATCCGTCCGTAGTGAAGAAGGGAAAGAAAAATACTCACGATGGCTCCGACGTCGGCGCACACACTATCGCAATCGCCTCGGGCAGCCCCGCCTGGTACGACGCGTGCGTGTGTAGATCCCGTGAGCTCATGAAGCATGTCTGCGTGGGGTGCGTATGGATCCAGCCGTAGCACACCAGGTTGAACTTTTCCAGGTGCTCGTAGATGGCCAGCTCGTTGACCGTCTCGCACGTGTCCGACGTGCCGACCTGCTCCGGCACGAGCAGCTCGTGGATGTACAGCGCGCCGTTCTGCGGCGCCCCGCACAGCATGCCGCACGTCTCGATGCAGCGGCTGGTGTTTCTGCGCGCCAGCGCCACAAAGGCCTTGCGCAGGCCCGAGGGCAGGAACATGGGCCGCAGGGGCTCGCCACTCTCGAGGTACGCGCCCGGCGCAAATACAAACTCGGGTTCGTCGATCTTGGGTTCGGGCGCCGTTGCCACTTTGGGCGGCCGCCGCGGCTGTGCTGCTGCGGATGCCGAGGTCGTGTCAAGCTCGATTTTGCGGGGCACGGTCGGCGGCGGTGCTCTGTTGGTGGCAAAGGGGTCGAGGGAAATGGGCTTGGGGGCCGCCATGGAATCGCAAAGGGCATGTGCAGTGTCGTAGGGTCGCACCGGCACCGGGGCCTCGACGGGTTTCCGCAAGGGCGTTGCCGTGCGCACATCGGCGTCTCGCTGGACCTCGTACTTGGGCGGCAGCTGTGGCGGCAGCCGCGGCGGCAGAGACGAGGAGCTTTGTATGGGAGTCTCAGCGGGGAAGTCTACGGGCTGGGACTTGGACACTGCAGGATATGAATAGGTGGTCGTCGACACAGACGGCACGGGAAGCGTAGACGGAGCCGGGGCGTCCAGGGTGGAAAAGTCGAGGTTGCGTCGCGCAGCTTGCATCTGCTGTTGAAAGGTGTCGTCGTCCATCTCGGCAATGCGCCGTTGCTGGTCGCCGGGCAGTTTCTGCGGCTGGACCGACCCGGACCACCGCATGCCGTCGCTTCCGTACCGCTCAACGGGCCGCGCGCTCTCGTTGTCGCGGCGCTGCTGGGCGGCGCGGCCCACGCGCATGGCCAGCTCCAGGTTCTCGGTGGCGTCTATCACGCGGACGTTTTTGCGGGCGTTGGGGTCGAGGATCTCGCGGAACATGTCCCGCTGTGTGGGGGGCTTTTGCGGGCTCTGCAGCTTCTCCACGGGCTGCATGCGCTGCCACTCGTTGTATTCTTCCTCGATCTTGGGCTTGAACTCCTCCATCAGCTTCAGGACGATGGGCAGGGCCTTTGTCAGCGGGCGGTAGAGCTTCTTGCTTTCGACATCTTTGAACTCGGGATGCGACGGCAGAATCTGTAGGACGAGCATGGAGTGTCGGTAGAGGTAGAAGTAGGCTCGGCGGAAGTCGTTGTCTCGGGCGGCGAAGACGGCCTAGGGGGGGGGGATTAGCATGGGGACAGTGGGTGTGGGTGTCTGTGGCCATGGGCTGTGGCCGTGGACTGTGGCCGGCCGTGGACTGCCGGCCCGGGCTGTGACAATCCGGGCTACCAACCTCCTGATACAGCGCCTTTGTCGACCGCACCCAATATTTAAACTGCAGGTTCGTGTTAAAGTTGAAGTCCTCCGACGCCTTGGTGATCTCCTTGACGCTCAGAGGCTGGCCCTGTCTCATTTGTAGGCGGTCCATGTCGGGCTGGACGCGTGGCTCCAATCAGGCCGCGGAAAACAGTGCAAGCAGTGCAAACAGTGCAAATAAGGAGAGAAAAAAGGCCGCGCTGCAAATAACAAACACAACAAATGCTTCAGTGGTCCATGACGCGTGTGTGAGGGTATCACCAACTCACTCACTGTAGGCTGTAGGCTGTAGGCTGTAGACTAGAGTTGTAGTAGGCCTGGAAAAGGACCCCACATCTCGCACATTGTCCTTATCTTATCGCAGCCCCACCTAGTGTCCCATCACATGCAACCCTACCAGTCGTAACCCTAGCACCTGGAGTTGACGTTGACGTGACTGACGTGACTTGTATCAATGCATTGCATTTACTGTCCTTCCACCCCTATCAATCTATCACGCTTCCACGGGCTGCTGGCCCTGCCCCTGTGCTGCTTGTGCGCTGGACTGCACCTGGATGATTTCCGCCTTCTTAGCCTCCATCTTGTCCTGGATCTCCTTGATCTGGGCCTCGACTCGCGAGCTGTAGCCAGTAGTTAGTAACGCTGTGGTGCTGAGAATCTGTAGCTCCAAAGGCTCACAGCACAGCCGCGGCGCGGGGAAACGCCCATCTGCCGAAAGGAAACAGCACTCACATCTCGCCGCTGATGAAGTCCAGACGACCCGACACTGTGTTCTCAGCCTCAAACTTGTCCTGCTTCAGAAGAACGGGACCGACGGTCTTGTAGATGACGTCGTCGTCCTTGAGTCTCTCAAACTCCTAGAGTAGCCTGCGGTTAGATTGGACACGAAATTGGCGGCCAATTGGGGCGGGGGCGGGGGTCTACGTACTGCCTGCACAGTCAAGTTCTCCTGCTTCTGGCCGTCTAGCTTCTGGCGCGCAGTCACCTTTTCTTGCAGATCTACACGACGCGTTAGTGAGATGAAAGGCAGGCCTGGTGTGCTGGATTGCTAGAGGGGAGAGGAGCAACGTACCCTGCTGCAGCTTCTGGAAGTCATCCGAGAGAGCCTGAAGCGTTGCCTGAAGAGCGTCCATTGTTGGCGATGGGTGTGCTGGTCTGTTGGTGGGTTGAGAGTGGATAAAAAGACACGGCTGATCTGGCAGCAAGGCGGTGATCTCGGAGGTCTGGTTCTCTCTGCTTGTTGTGGTGCTGTTGGCTGGGCTGCCGTAGTGGTGATGGTGGTGTGTGGTGGGGGGCGGGGTGGTGAAAATCTCAAGTGGGACCGTGTAACTGGCCCAAACAGGAGCCGTGGCAGGCAAATTCGCACCGGCAGCCGCAGCACACCAGGTGCCAATCCCCGCCATGGCATCACGTCACGTGCTTCCAGCCCAAGGGCCAAATGATCCCACGCCCCAAGGCAAGGGTTTGCTGGATTTTGTGCTTGACTTGACTGTCTTGGCTTGACGCTCAATTGATGGGATCTTGTTGTGGGGTAACGAGTTATTGACGCCCGCGCTGATTATTGACTTTTGCATTGTTCGTTGATTGCTGCAACTTTTACCTGCGATCGTTTTCCGTTGAGCTCTGCCATCTTGCCAGCAAAAGCCCGAACCTGGCTGTGCCCGTCTTGGCCTGCGAACATATCGTCGAACTCCTCATCTACGGGTAGTCTTCTTATTCCGATCTCGACCTGCCCATCTCGCCCAGTCTCCGCATCTCCATCCTCACCTCCTCACCGCCACCATGTCCAAAATCACCGATTTCCTCGGCCGCGCCATTGAGACCGTCAAGAGCGCCATCGAGGCCGACAATGCCCAGGAGTACGAAAAGGCCCTCAGCCTCTACACCAAGTCGCTCGAGCTGTTTGTGCTGGCCATAAAATGGGAAAAGAACCCCACGTCCAAGGAAATGATCCGCAACAAGACTGCCGAGTACATGGACCGCGCCGAAAAACTCAAGACATATCTCAGCGAAGAAAGCAAGGGCGGCGGGGGAGGCGGCGGCGGCGGCGGCTCGGGCAAGTCCGCACAGGCCATGGGCAACAACACCTCGGGCGGCAAAGGCAAGGCTGACGATGACGAGGAGAACAAGAAGCTGCGCAATGCCCTGAGCAGCGCCATCTTACAGGAGCGCCCCAATGTGCGGTGGGACGACATTGCCGGCCTGGAGAGCGCAAAGGAGACCCTGAAAGAAGCCGTGGTGCTGCCCATCAAGTTCCCCAGTCTGTTCCAGGGCAAGCGCCAAGCCTGGAAGGGCATTCTGCTGTATGGACCCCCGGGTACGGGAAAGAGTTACCTGGCCAAAGCTGTGGCAACCGAGGCCAACAGCACCTTCTTCAGTGTCAGCAGTTCCGATCTGGTGAGCAAGTGGATGGGTGAATCCGAACGGTAAGTCCCCGAGTCAAACCAGCCTTGTTCTTGTCTATTCTCTCCCCCTCTCTCTAACACCCACCAACCCCCACGCAGTCTCGTCAAGCTCCTCTTCAACATGGCACGTGAAAACAAGCCCTCGGTCATTTTCATTGACGAAATCGACGCCCTGTGCGGCCCCCGAGGCGAAGGCGAATCCGAAGCATCGCGCCGCATCAAGACCGAGATGCTGGTGCAGATGGACGGTGTCGGCAACGACAGCAAGGGCATCCTGGTGCTGGGCGCCACCAACATCCCGTGGCAGCTGGATGCCGCCATCCGCCGCCGCTTCCAGCGCCGTGTCCACATTGGCCTGCCCGATGCCAACGGCAGAGCGCGCATGTTCAAGCTGGCCGTCGGCGAGACCGAGACTTCGCTGCAGCCAAACGACTACAAGGAACTGGGCCACCTGAGCGAGGGCTTCTCGGGCAGTGATATCGCCAACGTGGTGCAGAGCGCGCTGATGCGACCAGTCCGCAAAATCATGCAAGCAACGCACTTCAAAGAGGTGAGACCCGGCCAACAACCACCAACCATGTCTGATTTCCTTGCATGACACGTCCGTTTACTAACACGCCCATCTGGCTCTTCAGCTCACCATCGACGGCAAGCGCCGCCTAACGCCGTGCTCGCCCGGCGACCCCGCGGCCCGCGAGATGACGTACAACGACATCGAGTCCGACGAGCTGCTTGCGCCGCATGTGGAGGTCAAGGACTTCCGCATGGCCCTCCAGGACTCGCACCCGACCGTTGCCCAGGACGACGTGGCGAAGCAAATCGAGTGGACCAACGAGTTTGGCAGCGAGGGCGCATAGAGCGGTCTCATCGGCCGGCTTCTTCTCCCCTCCCATGAGCCGCGGCGGTATTTTGTGTGTGTGTGAGTGTGTGTGTGGTGTTCTTTCTCCTTTTGTTCTTCACTTATGATTCCGCGTTTAGCTTTGCTTTCTACGTCTTTTTTTTCTCTTTGTCTGTAAATGTCTTGGTCTTTATGACGAGCGCTGTTCTTCTTTTCTATTTGCTTTTTCTTTGTCTTTTTTGAACGTCATCTGGAGTCCAGGGCAGAGATGAATGGTCGTTATTACTGCGGGGTTGCTTGATTATCTGGAGGGGTAGACATCTTGAACATACAGCCTCTAAATCATACAATGCAAGTCTCTGGAATATAGTGTACATCTGGACATCTGGCTGCCGTCATCTTTGCATGTTACTTTCATTGTACTCGATCACCACAGAAAGATTGCCCGGGAGTTCACCGTATGAGCTTGCTTTGCGGGGTTGTTCTCCAACAAGTAACAACTGACGGCCGCGTGGCCCAATGGCAAGGCGTTTGACTACGAATCAAAAGATTGTGGGTTCGAATCCCATCGTGGTCAGTTCTTTTTGCTTTTGCTTGCAAAGAATCGTGAGCAACCAACTAACGGTCTTCTTCATTTTTGCATCTCAACATTAGCTTCTCCCGTACCGTCGTCGTCTGCACTAGGGTTATTGGATTCCTTTTTTTCATTTTCGTATGCTATGTATGTATATCATCCCAGACGTGACTTTTCTTCACTTGGTCATGATCATGATGCGTCTCTCGCTGGCAGTCCTCCGCGCCCACATGCATCACCATCCCGCACTCACAGCAAGCAAACATGACTTCAACGTGACGTGACCCTTCAAAATCTCAAAATAAAAAAGAATCTTTTGCCTGAACTCCAGAAGAAAGAAACAAGAATATGCCAGCACCGGAATAAATAAAAAACAACACACAAGGAAAATAATACCGACGGGGGAGGGTGAGTAAGTGAGTGGTGGGAGGAGCAGAGGGAAGCAGCACAGAAATATGATGAGGGCGCGGTAACAAATGACCCCAAACGAACGAGAGCAGCAAACAAGGCAAGCCAATGCGCAAAGAAAGAAAACAATCGCAGAGAGAGACGGACGGACGGATAACCGGCCGAGCTTTACTCTTTGGACTTCTTGGACTTCTTCTTCTCCTTCTTGCTCTCGCCCTCGTCGCCACCCATGCTCTTGCGCTTCTCCTTCTTCTCCTTCTTCTCTTTCTTGTCCTTCTTCTCCTTCTTGGACTTCTTCTCCTCGGCGGCGGGCGCCTCGTCCACGTCCATGGCATCGTCGTTGCCATCCTCCTTACGGCGGATGTCCTCGATAACACCGTCCTACACAGCGACAAAAAACAGCAACGGTTAGCAAACAAGCACACACAACACACGGGGACAAACAAAAAAAAGAAAAAAAAGAAGCGCCACTCACCATCACGTCGGCGTTCTTGGAAGGCTTCTTGCCCGTGGCGTAAAACTCCAGGCGGTCCTCGACCTGGGTCTTCAGAGCCTCACCAAACTTGGTCGAGGGCTCTCCTGAGAAGCAGTCGATACGGCTGGCAATCGAGCACTTGTTGGCCAGGTATCTGGATATCCGGCCCTTGTGGCGCGTGCCGGCCTTGCCAATGAAGCTGCTGTGGTACAGGATACCGTACTTGGGCGTGTTGCCCTTGGTCTTGAGAGCACGGAACAGCGCCTTCTCGGCACCAATGATCTGCAGGGTGGAGGCGGGGTACTTGGCCAGGTTGGACAGCGAGCCGGCCTGCGAGATGAGGCGGGCGGCGACGGTGGTGCCGATCAGGGTCTTCAGGTTGGGCGCAACGACACCCATCTTGTTGTCCAGGTAGTTGGAGGTGTAGCGGCGAGCCTCGGCCTGCTCGACAATAGCCTTGGCAAAGGACTGCACCATGTCCATGTCGATCTGGGAAATCTTGGGACCCATGGACGACTGGGCCAGGTCGATGATGGCCTGGGCCTTGGCCTCGTCGTCCTCGACGTACTTGGCAATGTCATGCAGACGGTCCTGGGTCAGGGTGCTCTTGTCGCCAATCTCCAGCACAAGGCGCGAGTAGGTCAGGTTGTCCGAGACAATGCTCAGCAGCTCGGGGAAGTGGTGGCCGTACCACTCGCGCACGCGCATGAAGAACTGGTTGACCGACTTGTCCTGGAACTCGACGGTGGAGCTGGCCTGGATAACGTGGTTGTCATGGCGGGTGGCGTTGAACTTGACCTTGGAACGGGAGGCAGCGTGGGCCATGGCGCGCGAGGCGTCCATGGCCTCGTCCTCGCGGATGTCGCTCAGCAGCTTGCTGGCGAACTCACGGACACCGCGGAACAGCTGGTCGACAGCCTCGGAGGTCTCGGTGGTCTCGCACTCGATACCGGAGAAGGCGCCCTTGATGGCGTTGGCGACAACCTTGTCGGTAACACCAACGGTAACCTTGCTCTTCTTGCCGGAAGTCTGGGGAAGGGCGGCCTCAAGGACGGTCTTGAGGTAGTCGGGCATGCCACCCTCAGTGACCATCTGGACGTTTTCGTAGGCCTGGACATGGCCGCTGTAGGAGAGGAAGGGGGGGGGGATGGTTAGTAGGGAGGCTAACGGAGAAGCGGCGGCGTGTGTGTGTGAAGGAGAGGGAGTGAGAGAGAGAGAGAGAGAGAGAGAGAGATAGAGAAAGAGCGCGTATGCACCACAGTGCAGTACAACGCACAACATGGTCGCTGTCTCTCCCTCCCGGGCTTGCTGTCCCCCGAACCTGCTGGCGCACGATTCGGCAACCAAAACAATGAGTGCGGCTGGTGTTGTCTTGTCTTACTGGAAGGGGGAGAAGTTCTCTAGGCGAATCATCTTGCCAAACTTGGCCAGATCCTGGAAGGCGTCCTGGTTCTCCTTGTTGCGAAGCGCAACAGTGTCGACCTGGTGGACGACTTTGAAGAGGGCATAGCCCAGGACGGAATCGTAAAGAAGGTAATCGACCTGCGTCATCGTGGCGGTATTATCGACGGCGGAAGCCTCTGTACTAGAAACGAAGAACTGAACAGCAAAAACAGGGCAGAGGCAATTAATTCTTGTCGCGAATCTGGGATCGCGGGTTTGTTTGGACAAGAAAAAATACGCTGGATTATTCAGTTGAGCGATTGAAGCTTTGAGGCGTCTCGAAAAATTCAAAGCAGCCAGCAATTTTTTTTTCTTGGGCCCACTTTGCGATAGCGCTCAAGGAGTGATAGAGCGATAAGCGCGGCCGGCTCAATGTCGGTAGAGCCGATAATGCGCGCTGAGTCAGCGCCGTGTGTGCATACTTTTGGCGCCGTGGGTAACCAGACGACGGCTGGCCAACGAGGGATGCATCGATGGATGGACAGACTCGTGCAGGCTGCATGATGCGAATCCATTGTTAGGAACAAAGCCCGGAAGCACAGATTCTCCCTCGAGTGGAGATGCCCCTCGTCTCTCGGCCTACGATGACATGATTGCTGCACACACGTTGTTGGCTGTGGTTTGCTGTTGCCTCTGGACTGCAGCAAACATCCGGCTCTGCATCGAGTCTGCCTGATGTTAAGACCGACCGACAGCCTCACATAGCCTCTTCCTCTGTGAGCTGCCAGCATGGTGGACGGAGCAATTGGCCATCCAATGAGGGCGCGGGAGCGACGTGTAAGCTTTTTCGACAGCTAATGCAAGATGAGGGGTTTCAATGGGCCAGGGAGGCGAGCCGATGGAGCAGCTCATCGGAGACAATGGGAGGCAGAAACACATGTAGCTGGCTAGCTATAGCCAAGCTGATGCATACAGGTATCAATGTATCTTATATGCACCATTAGTATCCGCATGTATAGATGTACACGCACATGTACCTCTACTAGAGTCCAGCTATTTAAATAGCAACTGCTTCCCCATGAACTGCCGTCGAGCAACTGCCTCATGCATCTTTCGCTGCAGCCTTGTTTTCACTGTGCTTCTTTCCCTCTTCGCATTCAAGTTCCTTCCCTCTTCAGACGGCCTTGTTGATACCTACATCTCTGCCATTTCTTCACGTATTTGGCCTTCTCTTGCTTCAGCCTCCTCCACACACAATCACCACCATCATCATCATCATCATTGTCCCCACCAAGCCGCCAAAATGTGTGACGGTCCCCGCTCCGTTGCCTACTTTGTCAACTGGTAAGAATTGGTAACACCCAACATAAAAGTCTGCTCTCTCTAACCCTATCGTCCCAGGGCCATCTATGCGCGCAAGCATCGTCCCCAGGACTTGCCGGTCGAGAATCTCACTCACGTCCTCTACGCCTTTGCCAATGTGAGACCAGAGTCCGGCGAAGTGTACGTTGTCACCATCTCAGACACATGAACTGCTTCGCTAACCCTGTGTAACAGATACATGACCGATGGCTGGGCCGACACCGACATCCACTGGGAAAACGACTCGTGGAATGATAACGGCACCAACCTGTACGGCTGCATGAAGCAGCTCAACATTCTCAAGCAGCGCAACCGCAATCTCAATATCCTTTTGTCGGTCGGTGGCTGGACCTACAGCTGCAACTTTGCCGCCCCGGCTGCGACCGAGCAGGGACGCAATACCTTTGCCGACAGCTGTGTCGATATTCTCAAGAACCTGGGCTTCGATGGCATTGACATCGACTGGGAGTACCCCCAGAATGCACAGGATGCTGCCAACTATGTTGCCCTGCTCCAGAAAGTCCGTGAAAAGCTCGATGCCTACTCGGCCACTGTCGAGGGCAACCCCCATTTCGAGCTCACCGTGGCTTGCCCTGCTGGCTCTACCCAGTACGAGAAGCTTGATATTGCTGGCATGGACAAGTACCTGGACTTCTGGAACCTGATGGCCTACGACTATGCTGGCTCGTGGGACCAGACGGCTGGCCATCAGGCCAACTTGCGCCCCTCCAACTCGGCAGCATGCACTCCCTTCTGCACCGAGGCTGCAGTCAACTACTACCATCACCATGGCGTGGCCAGAAACAAGATCGTCATAGGAATGCCTCTATATGGTCGCGCCTTTGAGAACACTGATGGTCCGGGAACCCCATACAACGGCGTTGGTGACGGCAACTGGGAGCGCGGCGTCTACGACTACAAGTCTCTGCCTCTGCCCGGCGCCCAGGAGCACGTTGACCACCAGATCACGGCCTGCTATTCATACGACCCCGCCAAGAGAATGATGGTGACATACGACAATGTCCACGTCGCGCGCCAAAAGGCCGAGTACATCAAGGCTACCGGCCTGGGTGGCGGTATGTGGTGGGAAAGCAGTGCCGACAAGCCCGGCGAGGAGAGTCTGATCAACAATGTCGTGCAGGTCTTTGGTGGCCCGGATAGCCTCCACAAGAAGCAGAACTGCACCAGCTACCCGCACACCAAGTATGACAACCTGCGCAGCGGTTCTATCAACTAGGGAAAAGAAGAACCGAAGCCGAAGAAGCGCAACGTGGTTGCTGAGTGGTGGCTCTGCTTGTGCGTCAAGTACAGGGAGACTTTCAAGTGGTGCCGCGAGAGCTGCTGCTTCTGTTGAGGTAGCATAGAGTCTTTACGCGTAGCCAAATGCATGTACATACACGTAGTTAGCTACAACTAGAAATGAAACTGTGTCTACATATCGAGCGTTACTCCCGAGACTGTCTGTCCGACCTCCAAAACCCTAACACAACTACGGCTCTATCCTACATCATACTCACACATACACACACACTAGCCAAGGCAAAAGGGGCGCTGACAAAGTGTCGTCATCATTTAAATTCAAACACTAAACGCCGAACCAAGGCAGTCATTCCCATGAAGTCATCCTATCCCAAATTCTGTAAAATTTTTACTTTTTATTCTTGGAAGATACTTAGTTCTTCTCGAAGACGTAGGTCAGGTGGCAACGGCCGCAGTACTGGCGGTCCTGCATGGCAGCCATGAAGACACCGGCACCGCACTACAAGGGCATTGTTAGCATGTGTTTTGTTTGGAAGAGATAGACGTGGGTGTTTGTTGGGTTCCAACTTACGCTGTCGGAGGGGCACTCGCGGCGGAGGCGCTCGATCTTGCCATCGGAGTCGACCTTGTAGTACTTGAGCACAGCCAGCTTGGTCTTCTTGCGCTTGTGCTTGATCTTCTTGGGGGTGGTGTAGACCTTCTTCTTGCGCTTCTTACCACCACCACGCAGACGCAGCACCAGGTGGAGAGTAGACTCCTGGAATGGGTGTTAGTTACCAAGGCCCAAGAGATGCATCACTTATAGTGATGAAGCTATGAGGGGAAATAAAAAAAACTAACCTTCTGGATGTTGTAGTCAGACAGGGTGCGGCCGTCCTCCAGCTGCTTGCCAGCGAAGATCAGGCGCTGCTGGTCCGGGGGAATGCCCTCCTTGTCCTGAATCTTGGACTTGACATTGTCGATAGTGTCCGAGGACTCAACCTCGAGGGTAATCGTCTTACCCGTAAGGGTCTTGACGAAAATCTGCATCTTGACCTACACAATAATTCACGGTCAGCAACATGGATCGGATTATCTTGCCTTGGGGATGTCTGCCATGCTTGTCATTCCGCATCCCGCAGTCGCCTCGTTCGTTTCGGTCGTGTCTTGCCGTGGAGGGCTGGTTGATGTCGTGAATCAGATCGTCAAACTCAATGGCGGCAACAAAAAGGCCTCCACGGAAGTATCGAGCGAAACGAGAGGGTCGAGGTCGAGAGTGGGAGAGAGAAATATGGCGGGCATGACCCCAGGAATTCAAGTAATGAAATAAAACATCTTCCGACGTACCTAGACAATTGGAATTGCCTTCCTCAGCAAATCTTCAGATGTGGTTTGGATGATTTCGAGAAGAAATATCAGGTCAGAGTTCGGAGAGGTGTAGCGAAAGACAAGAGGCCGATGTGCGACCCACTATTGTTGTGGCCCGCACTGAAAGTTTCAAACACGTGACTTAGGGCATTAGGTTCGCGCCCCTCCGCACATCGTACACAACTTTGGCGTCGGAAAGTGGGTCCCACGGATTGAGTGGGAGTGCTGCGCAATTGGCAAGCCATTCAAAGCTGCAGCACGAAGGGGAGATCTTGGAATTTCTTCTTGCTACAACATTACAACGGACATATTTCAAAAGTGAGTCTACCCCTAATATTGGATTTGCCTTTTATTTTTCTGTGGCAATCAGCAATACTAACAATCGTTAGACACCGTCAAAATGGTCAAGAAGAGAAAGAACAAGTACGTTCCCGTCGCGCACTTTGCTGCCCCTCGTCATCGCCCCGCCAACATCGATTCGATCGCCATCGCCGATGGCTGAACAATTCGATATACATCCACATCTCGAGCTCACGATGACTAACACACAACAGCGGCCGCAACAAGAAGGGTCGCGGCCACACCAACCCCATCCGCTGCAGCAACTGCTCGCGCTGCACCCCCAAGGATAAGGCCATCAAGAGATTCACCATCCGCAACATGGTCGAGTCTGCTGCCATCCGTAAGTTTGATCTCGCAACCAAAGTTCCCACCTTCGACGTTCATCGTTGCTAACTGTCACAGGTGATATCTCTGACGCTTCGGTCTTTGCCGAGTACACTGTGCCCAAGATGTACCTGAAGCTGCAGTACTGTGTCTCTTGCGCCATTCACGGCAAGATTGTCCGGTATGTTCATCCCTGGGAGGGACGAATACCCTGTGTGGCTCGTCCACACAGCGCGTATAGCTTTAGATGAGCCTTGGTGTCATTTAAACTCCCAAACGTTCCCCTCCGCCCTTGTAGGGCGGTGGTGGAGAAAGCTAGCTGTGACGTCACGTTCTGGCATCAGCAAGGCGGCAACCTCTATGCTTAGGCACTGGTAGCCCTCTGCGGTGTACTTGATCAGACGTCCCTCCAAAGCTGGACAAGCGTTTCTACATGCTGCCTCTGTTGCCAGACATGAAGAAGCGGACCTGCGACTTTCTCCGCCATCGTCCGGGCAAGTATCGCCAGTATCAGAACCCACGATGACTAACATGCTATCTCTAGTGTCCGTTCGTGCGTTGGCCGCCGCAACCGCGCTCCTCCCCCGCGTGTTCGCTTCAACAAGGATGGCAAGAAGATCGTTCCTACCCAGGCTGGCAAGACCGCTTAAGTTCGTGGAATGAATCTTTCTTCGTCCTTGCAAATGAAAAAAAACCGAACTAGATGGGGACACTCCGCCCATGGATCTGGAGTCGATCTCGGGACAGAATTGAAAAGTGTTTTTTTATTTGTATGAATTGGGCTTTTTTACATGATGGGGGGAGCAGAAATGTTTGCCCTGCCAGTCCATGGGCACGGTGACTCTTTAGTAGCCAAGAACAAAAACAAAAAGAAGAATTTCCATCGAGCATGACATTTTCCTGGATATTTTAACGATAGTCTTGAATGAATGGCCACAAAGAAGTCACACATTGTCTCTCGACTTATCTGTCCCACTCTTCATTTCACTTTTCCTTGTGCATGGTACGATTTGAGGACATGGACAAATGGGTTGCCCGCAGAAAAGAATCGAGGACGCCGCACTTTTGTCACGGGCCTCAAGATGTGGATACTGTTATAAAATATCTGCCAAGACGTTGTCATACTATGATAAGTGGAGCCAACATAACCCCCTGCCAGATATGCCTCGCTTAGCGCGTCTACGAATCTCGACTAATCAACCGACCGGCCAACCAACGCAGACCAGACAGAGGCCAAACCACGATATGGACCAAAGCTGTTTAAGCCTCAGGAGACCTTAATACGTGTATTATAAAGCGAACGACATGCAAGCAAGCGTCATGGGTGCTGTTTTCTTTACAAAGGAAGCGAGTTAATGGCAAAAGCAGGTGTTGTATAAAAAGGAAATGTTGCATCAGCAGATGAACAGGAAATAAGAAGGAAAAGAAAAGCAAGGAAGCAACTAGCAATCTGAAAAGTGCAAAACAAGGAAAACAGGACAGGAAAAAAAGAAAACCCAGGGGGAAATGCTGTAGTACGCGCTCGCTCAAATCCATCTTTTATGATGGGGGAGACTTGCTCAACCAACCAGAACACTCCGCCAAATATCCAGCCCGCGGCGGGGGGTTCAACACACTTCGTAATGCACCGACAAGTCCCAGTTATCAGCCGGGTGCGAGATTGTGCCACCGAGATAGCCAAGCGGCACCTTGTCGCCAGTGCACTCGCCAACAATGCGGTCTGCGGCGTCTGCCAGAACAGTCCAGATGGGCAGAGACAGAGGCTCGTCATTCTGCAGCCAGGAGAGTGAGTTAGCACGGCTACGCCACTTGCAAGAGCACAGGAAGACAAGGGCTCAAGGAACATACGTTGTTACACCAGGAGGGTTTTGGCTTGAGTGACCGCGCTTGACCTTGGTAGTCAAATCGTCGCCAGGGCCGCTCGAGTCTTTCATAGTATCAGCCGCGGGCCAGAAAGACGCAAAGCCAGAATCTAGCTTGAAATTAAGCCGTGAAAGCTACTTGTGAATTTGGTTAATGATACTAGTCGGGTTAAGTAGGGGATGTATCGGGAAGGGGCAGGGCTGTCTACTTACTCATAGACTTGACGTCGCGCTTCTCGATCTGCTCAAACTTGGCAGTGGTCGAGGCTTCGCGGAGGTGCTGCTCGATGATTTCCTGCATGTCGGTCTCAAAGGTAGGGAATTCGATATCGAACAGCTCGTTCCACTGCAGAAGCTGCTCGCGAATCTCAGCGGGCGAGCCATAGACGGTGAACCACGGGCCATCCTCGTAGGACTGCACCTGCCAGCCGCCATCTTCAGTCTGCTTGTACTGGAACTGGCGGTGGTAGTTCAGCCGGGTCTTCTCAATAATGGTGGCCATCTGCTGCTCAAACTCGGGGAAATCAGTGTCGACGTTGGGGTTCCAGAAGCGCAGCTTTTCATGAAGTTCAGAAGCATCGCCGTACATCTTGACCAGTGGGCCATCGGGGAAGGTCTGAATCTGCCAGATGTCATTGTGGACCTTGTTGAAGTCGACAACATTGTACATGGTGACGGTACCATCGATAATCTCTCCAATTTCCTCGGTGAAAGAAGGATATTCACTATCAAAAGTGGGGTTCAGATCGATGAGCTGGGTGTGAAGCTCACGAGGACTGCCGAAGAGAGTGATCAAGGGGCCATCCTTATCAGACCGTATCTTCCAGACGTTCTCGTACATCACGGGGAAGTTAGTTTCGTGGCAGTATGTTTCTTTGTCGTTAATGAGAGCACCCATGTCCTTCTCAAAGTTAGGGTAGAGATCGTCGAACTGGGGGTTGATCTCGGTAAGCGTCTTGTGCATATCGGTTTCAGAGCCGTTGAGGGTCACCCAGGCGCCGTTCTCCACAGGCTGGAATTGCCAGACTCTGTCACGGAGGATATCCATCTGTTGAGCAACAGCAACAGACCGGCGCTGAACCTTGCCCTCAGATCCAGCGACTATGTTGGTAATGGGCTTAAGCTCCGTGCGCCAGTTGGGGAACTCAATGGCATAGAGGGGGTTTTTCATCGCCGCCTGAGTGTAGACCTGGTCAATGGTGCCAAAGAGCTGTACAACTTCGTCGCTCTTCTTTGTGGGCTGGACATTCCAGAAGAAGGACTCTTTCTTCTCACACTGTCTGTCGGGAGCGTCGGGGTTGATGTCACCACCAAATGTGGGTATGATCTTGGAGCGCCAGTCAGGGTGTTCAACATCAAAGAGGGAGTTCCGCATTAGGATCTGGGTGTGAACCTCATCAATGGTGCCCCAGAAGCGCATGAAGTCACCGTCCTTGATGGGTTGTGCTTGCCAGTACTGGCTGACATTCTCGTCAACCTTCGTATCCACTCCACGGCGCATCTTCGAGCTGCTACCACCGCCGAGGAGGGGCGAAACGCCGTCATCGTCGTCATCGTCGTCATCATCGTCACCACGGCGCATCTTCGAGTTGCTGTTGCCTTGACTGTACTTGGGGTCATTGGAGCGGCCTCTGTCTGGGTGAAGAAGATATTTAGTCTGACTGGCAAAGTCAGGGAAGTCTTTGTCAAAGTCAGGGTTCTTCTGTAGAGCCTGTTTGCGGACCTGCTTAGCAGTGCCAAAGATCTCAACATAAGGCCCATTGGGTGCGATTTGCATGTACCAGGCCTTTGCCTTACCACCGGCACGGCGCACCTTCGAGCTGCTGCCACCGCCGAGGAGGGGCGAAACGCCATCATCATCGTCATCGTCGTCATCATCGTCACCACGGCGCATCTTCGAGTTGCTGTTGCCTTGACTGTACTTGGGGTCATTGGAGCGGCCTCTGTCTGGGTGAAGAAGATATTTAGTCTGACTGGCAAAGTCAGGGAAGTCTTTGTCAAAGTCAGGGTTCTTCTGTAGAGCCTGTTTGCGGACCTGCTTAGCAGTGCCAAAGATCTCAACATAAGGCCCATTGGGTGCGATTTGCATGTACCAGGCCTTTGCCTTACCACCGGCACGGCGCACCTTCGAGCTGCTACCTTCGTTCCAGTCAATGGACTCGAAATCGAAGTCAGGGTTGACCTCCTTCATCTGTGCATAGATCTCAGCAGGCGTGCCATATAAACGCAGAAGCGGGCCAGTGGAAAAGGGATGGACGTTCAAGAACTGTTTAGTCCCATCTTCACCCCGAGGCGATATGGCGTTAGTGGCACCAGAAGCCATGTTGGTGGGGATGGCGATAACGGAGCCCGCAGCCAGAAGGCCGATCAGAACGGTGCGCATGGAAGCCATTCTGTTGGGTAAGGAGGGCAGGAAAAATTAGAGCCAGTAAAAGAAAGACAAAGTAGAGTGCGTAGAGTGAGTAGAGTGAGCAGGAAGAGGTGGTCCACGCGAATGAGGATGGAGAGCCAAGAAGAAAAGAGAGTCGAACTGAAGGCGAGGACGCCGGTCTTCATATAGGAAGTCGAGATTGTGTGTGTATGTAGTAGAGATTGCAGCAAAAAGCACAAACAGAACAATCACAAGTCCTCGTCCATCAACACGGCGGAGGCAGGCCGGGCAGAAGGTGGTGCAAGTGGCTTCCATTTCCGACCAAGGGATGACAAATGACCGGTGAACGAGGCACCTTCAGTGAGTCCAGTGTCCAGTCCATAGTCAACGAAAAGCAATGGGCAACGTCCACAAACGGCACGGCAAGGCCAGGGCTTCAAAGCACGCAAAATATGTTATGTAACGAGCTCACTGGTGGTAGGTGCCATGGTGACTAGGTAGTTATTGGGCGGCTGTTGGTCGAGGCGTGTGTGGGAAGTTGGCGATAGCTCGAGAGCGTTGAAGTGGAAGCACCGAGGAGTGAGGAGGGGTAAAGAGCTGCTCTGTGCGCCACAGGGTACATATGTACATGTCTTGTCCCATCCTGAAAGGGGTCTCATGGGTTCTGTTCCGCGGCAGGGGACGGGGCTTCAGACTTCGGAGGAGGCAAAGGCCAGGCCACAGATAACAAAGGCCTACATAGGAGAAAACAATGTTAGTAATGGAAAAACGAGATCGAGAGTTGGCCTAGACACCGGGTCGGGTTCTAAAATTCCGGATACCTTAATGAAAAGTGAGCAGGTGGGAGGAAGAGAGCAGGGCGAACAAAAATGTGATTTTAGTAATGCCCCCATGAATGGTATGTCCTGAGAATTCAGACGCGGATATTATGCCAGCAATCTATTCCAGAGCAGGCAACAATGGACTGGCAAGCAAAAAGCGTGATTGTACAAGTCGAGGTCAATAAGAACGGCGGCTAATCGGTCTAAGCGCTGCGCGCCTAAACGTGCTCGGCTCATGGCGCTAATATTATTAAAATTCTTAAAAAACGCCCAAGTTTAACCTACTAGTATTAAAGTATTCTAGGTAAAAAGAAGTTGGCCCAAACAGGGCGGCTTTTCAGTATTTCGTATTCTGCGTGTCAGTTCGCTTGCTCGGCCGTGGTGTTACACATTGTCGCACGTGACATAACACAACACAGCACGGCTAACCACCAATATTTGTGCGGTGCAATAGACTGGTAGGTAACTGCCAGTTTTGACACAAATGCCCTTAAGCCCTAGCTCTTAAGCCCTATCTCCCATCTCCCGTTTTGTACCTTCCGTCGTTGTCCAGTGTGTCCTATCCGGGATTAATAAAAGGGGCCGGCCACCAAAACGATAACACTGGCCAGTCTTTTATACATTTGGCTGGTACCAATCCAATCAGGCCATTAGTCACGACATGGGAACTTGGGCCTGCAATAAAGACAGCAAGACGACCGGACAAGCAGACAACCACCCACACAAACGTTCTTCTCCTTGACCGACTTGCCCATTCCACTCTTTAGTCACTTATTACCCACCAAATATATGAGTCCAAATGTTACACGGCCCTGTGTTCCATGCATCTACACCCTGTCCCCTTTATGCGTCCCCGATGTTCCCAGTCGGGTAATCCATTTAGCTCTTTTATTCACAGACACAGACAAGCAAGCAGCACACTGGGAAGAAGATCCCGCCATCCTTGGGGGAGAAGTGGGATAACCACACTGCCAACTATGTCGCCGTATCCCTATTGCACCCCCGAATCTGCTCTGGGGCCGCTTTCTTGGCATTCGTAAGTGAGACAGGGATGCCTTGGTCGAAAAGTATGTGGACTTTTCTCTACAACGTGCTTCTTCTCGAGCATCGTCTCAGGAATAGAAGCTCGCCGAATAAGTCCAAGTGCAAAACTATCGCCCCCCCTTTCAACCCACGTTGAGCTACAGGGAAGGATCCGGTGCCGGCCTCTCTAGTCTGTGAGATAGCCTGGCCATATATAAGTATGCACGTTATATATATGTATTCATTCCTCCTGGGCCTCCAAGCTTTACAGTTGTCGTCTGACCAGCCTCTACTTAGCCTTAGCAAGTTAACTTTTGCCGAGGACTTGGTACTAGATTTGGGGTTTACTTATAAGACCGGAGATAATATCGTCAGTGCTGTGGACTTATCCTTCTCCAGTTCAAGCAAACTTGGAACGGAGACGGACCACAAAAGAGCCGGAGGGCCAGAGATGCACAGCGCCAAGGAGACAGTGCATAAGAGCACAAGACTGTGATCACTACCAACCTTAGGGTTAGACCGAAACAGAACGCCACACACGACGTAAATATGGAGCCACAGAAGACAAGGTTACAACTGTCCGGTCGGTGCTTTTGGAATATATAAATAATTTGTGCTAGTTCGCACTGTTAGAGCAGTAAATAAGAAAAACTTACTCCGTCAAGTTGCCGAAGGTTCTCCGAACCCCGTTCGATACGGCTGTCATGGGTTTGCAATGCAATGCCTGCTTAACATAAGGGTTGACCATCTAGGGTTATAGTCTAGATTTTCACATCTTTATGCACCTTGTGGTCTCCATAGCAACAAAAAAGCACACAACCTCTAGCTTGTGACTTGTGTCCCGCCTAGGAATTAAAGCGCCCAACCACCAGCAAAAGTCGGGCATCACAAAGTCCTGCCCTGTCCGATTTTCAAGGTGCCTTCTTCTTCCTGCTTCATCAGCGGTTAATTTAAATCCCAGGCCTTTGCGAGCCATCCGAGTATATTTCTTGCGGCTGACTTTTGGGCATTTTATCGGCACTTCTTTTGCACTAGGATTCTATTGTGGTCATTGTTCGTTTAGAGTCCTTTTCTCTTTTCTCGCTTTCACGGGGCTTCCATTCCTCGTCAAAGAAGCTTCCTTTTTGCTGAACTTGATCAATCACTCGCTCGCATCGCATCGCCGCTATCGAATTCTTGCACAACCGACTGCGTCTGACGATCACAGGAACATTAGAGTTCCTGCTGTAGATCTAGATACTACGCGACTACATATATAGTCTGTCTACAGACCGCCCACACCCTGCTCACGCCACTGATCCGGTCTTTACGGGCATTGCGGACTTTACAAGCCTCTGACTCATCTCGCTGCGGCGTGCCATCCGCCGCCATTGAGATATCTCCCCTTCCCCCGAACTGGAGATAACACGCCTCTGTTGGACGCCTGACAGCTGCTTGCCGCCATGGCAGGGTCCCGGAAGTCTGGGTCGGTTAAAACGAGAACGACGAAAACAGCCCGTCGGTATATATCGCACCACCACCAGTACCGATGGCCCGGTGTCCTGTTTAATATCTGGATACTGGTTATGCTGCTGGCGTCATCGGCATGTCTTGGTATTCTCGCAAACTTTGTGGTGATTCAGAAACGGCTGGAGCTCGGCATTCCGTGGTAAGTCGGGGAGGAGAACATGGAAGACGGCATAGGCGCTGTCAAGCTTGCCACTTTAGAAGACGGCATAGGCGCTGTCAAACATGCAAACTTCATGCTAACTGATCTCTTTGCGCAGGTACTTTCCGTACTTTATCACGGTTTCGTCTCTCACGCTCGTATTCATATTTGTCCTCATGTGGCTCACATGGAAGCGCCGCCTGTTACCGGCCATTGTCATGATAGGCGCCTTTGTGCTGTTTATCCTGTGGATGGTCGGCCTGGTGCGCATCAGCATGGCGCTGTGGGGTTCGGGAAGCGTCAATTCGCAGTGCAGTATTCAGGTGTTCTCGCATGATCCCAAGGGCGAGAGCCTCACAACGCTGGCGTGGATGATGCAGCGCAGTATCTGTACGTGTTTGAACCGTAGAAAATGCTGGTGATGGCAATTTTACTAACAACTCGCACATGTAGGTCAATCATGGCATGCCCTGTTCTCGTTTCTACTCATCGGGACCGCATTTCTGATCTGGATCATGATAATGGCATACCAGGTGTTTGCCGACTCGTGAGGAGACGGCGAGGGCAGACAGAGGGACAATAGGAAGAGGGGTACAGAGAGGGGTCGGGCGCAGGGCTGTGCCAGGGAAACGAAAGAAAAAGGCTCGGGCATTGACTCTATGTAGGGCCAAGATGATATTTGAACGACATATGATGAGATATACCTAGAACTAAAGACCTACCAGTATAACGAATCAAGACCTCCCAGTATAAAGAATAAAGACCTACCGGTAAAGACTTGCTACTAAAGACCTCCCAATACAACAAATAAAGACCTCCCAATATAAAGGTGTCTTGTTGGGAGCAATGTAGTCAGTTCCCCACAAAAGATCACCGTTGCTTTGCCGATTTGCCCAGAGTTTCCACCAATCAGCTGGCTCGCAGGATCTAGCTCGATTTGTTTTGGCAGGTGCGCCTCCAGCCAATCACAGCCCCTGAACCAGCTCCTGAGCTAGAAGGCCACAAGCCAAGGCTGGCCTATTACTTACTGCACAGGCAAAAATAGCAGCAAAACGAACTCCATCACATCACCAGCCAAAATTCCACCATCGCCCAGACCAACAACCACAATCGCTGCAACCACCAACGCCACAGAGAGTCTCACGCCGTGTCTTGGCCTTTGGAAATGAATTTGACACGCTGAATCATCGCGACTTTCCACCATCGCCGTCGAGATCAATTGCCAGCGACCGACCAGATAACCACGACGGCGACGTCCCCCCTCATTTTAATTAGTAGGCCGCGACCGCTCTCTATTATAATCACGGCCTATTTGGCGGCTTCATCGTCGGGAACAGAAAACCACTGTCGCATCTGGCCCCACGAGCACTCCAGCTATCGCGGCCGATATCATAGACCCTGCGCCATCTCAATCTGCAGCCCTCGATTCTGCGACAATTGATCCAGCCTTACCACAGTCTACGCCGACCAGCGCTGCCATGGCGACGACGATAGCAGTGAACGACCAGCCGCAGCAGGCTGGCGAGGACGCAGGATCAGACCAGTACCAAAGCGAAACGGATCAGCATCACGAACAAGAGATACAAGAACAACAGCAGCAGCAGCAACATAACTCCCCACAACAGCAGCAACACCATCACGAACAGCAACAGCAGCAACACCATCACGAACAGCAACAGCAGCAATACCACTACGAACAACCTCAACAGCAACAACGCCACCAGCTTCCCATCCGTCTCTCTCATAACCAACAACACAACAACTTCTCCTTGCTGCCTCCTCTCCCCCATGCCGACGAACTAAGCATCATGGCCGACTCGCGCCTGATCGGAGACACCATGAACGAGGATGCCGTGCGCGCCCATCTCCAAGACGTCGAGTCCAGCTTCATGCCCGAAATGTCGCCTCTGCCCGTCTACAAACACAAGGCTGCCGACGACACCTTTAATCCGGCAGCAGATGCCGTGCCGGGGTCGCCCACGCCCCAGTCTCGCGCTGTCCCCTCTCCTTCTCGCGCAGTCCAACCCTCACCAAACCGGGAATCGGCTAATTCTGCTGTACAGGCTCCCGATCAACAGACGCAGACCAACTACAATCTGCATGTTGACTCGAGAGTTATTTCTACTGCAAATCGGCCAGCTCCCTTCAGTGCTGTGCCATCTCCTCACACCCCGAGTGCACAATCTACGGACAACTCACTCAACAATGCGCGTCAGGAAGATACGAGTCTCAACAGCCTGCCCACAGGACCCCCCAACGCAGAACACGATCAAAATAATGACGCCAATGGCGACGCATCTGTGCCTCCAGGCGACGATGACGTCGTTGAAGGAGTTGCTGACGAGGGCGAAAATAGCTACATGGAGGAAGACTCAATGATGAGCAATCGCACGGGCTATACGGGGCGATCTGCAAGACAATCACTCGACTCCAACTTTGTTCCCTGTGGCGCGAGCCGAAGTTCTAAGAGACCAAAGTATCTGCGAAGCCGGAATGCAACAAGCACCACCACACCCACCACTACGCCCATAGACAAAACTGCACCTGCAGAACACGCCGATAACCCGAAACCGATGCTATCCTCGCCCTTTGTTGCCCAAAAGAGTTTCGACAACAACGTGCAAGATACCGAATCTGAGCAGGACCCCGACGACAATGCCAGCGACGCTACTATCGAAGCTGGCACCAACGGCTCCAAGTCCGTCACGCTGGCTGCTACAGCCACCCTTGCTGCCAATTCTGCCGACCCGTCCCGGACTATCCAAAATGCCATGTCCATGTCTCGATCCATTAGTATGGCTTCCATGAGCTCTGCTGTTGACGAGAATAAGATGATGGACCAGCAAATGGGCCGTCTGGGCGACGATGGCCTCCCACTCCCCCGAATTGCCGAAGCCCTGCCACGCACGCCGAAACCCAAGACGGATCACCTCAACCCCCCGACTGATACTGTTATTGCTCGTCATGTGCGCAACGTCCAGGTTCCTGACAATCTTGTTGAAGAGTACAAGTTTAAGGGTGACTTGGCTACTCCGCGTAAGATTTCAGAGTCCTTTAATTTAGGAATTGGACGTTCTGCTGCCGGCAAGAATCTTACCCTCCGCGAACAGAGCAGTACTATTGAACGCCTGTCCAAGGAGAATTTCGATCTCAAGCTCAAGGTCATGTTCCTCAAGGACCGCCTGGACAGACTGTCCGAGGAAGGCATCAAGCAGATGATTTCAGAAAACGTCGATCTCAAGACAACTCTCGCCATCACCCAACGTGACGCCAAGACTATGCGCAAACGCATCAAGCAGCTAGAGAAGCAGCTCAAAGAGGAAGAAATGCAGAGACCGAGCACCGGCCGCAGTGGCGATTCCGACGAGGACGACGAGGCTGCCAACGAGCGCCAGGAAGAGCTGCTGTTCCTGCGTGAGCGAGTCGAGGAGTATGTTCTTCACATCGAGAAGCTCAAGCTCGAGGTCCTCAACAAGGACAACGAGAAGCGGCGCATGTCGGAAATGGTTCGCACTCTGAGCGAGCGGGCGCCTGGCGAGAGCCTTGGGCGCCAGGAGGAAACCGACGTGTGGAAGGATCTTTTGGAGCAGGAGACTTCTCGCCGCGAGCAGGCCGACGAGGATAACCGCCGCCTTCGTGACGAGCTTTTCCGCCTCCGACAACAGGAGATGAACGGCGGGTCGAAGAGGGGTGCGGGCAGCCAGCACCAAGGCTCGCCTGCGCGTCCCACGAGTGGCCTGTCAAGCGAGTTCGACCGGACCACGTTGGCGGGTTCGGCAAGCATGGTTGACGAGCTTCGTCGCGAGAGCGAGCAGCTCCGTCATGAGAATGCCGAGCTCAGACGGGAGGTGGGTGCCCAGACTTCCATGCTGACGTCGCGCAATCGGGAAAAGGAACGCCTCTACCAGGAGATTGAGGACCTCAAGATGGCGCAACGTCGTGGAAACCCGGCGCCCTCCACGGTCGACAGTCTGCTGGACCGTTCAGCGTCGCGAGCCGGTGTTCGCGAGAGAGCGCACTCCCGTGCTAGCGGCACGCAAATCACGGCGGTCGAGGAGGACCCTGACCGCGAAGAGCTCGAGAACACGATTGCCGATCTGCGCGATAACCTGAACGGCATGAAGCTGCAGAACCAGGAGCTCGGCTTCGAGCTGGAGAAGTGCATGCAGGACTTTGAGGTTGCCGTGGAAGCGCGCAAACAGTCCGATGGACTCCTCTTGGGCCTGCAGGAAGACATGGACATTGCCATGAACGACCTTGTGGCTCTCCAGGCCGAGCGCGACGAGGCTCTTGGCGAGCAGGCCGAGATGGAAGCCGAGTTTGAGGCGCTGCGCAAGGAGGCGCAGGAGGAGATTGACGCTCTCGAGTCGGAGGCCGACCAGCACACGGCCGAGATCCAGCGCTTGACGGTCGAGCTCACGGAGCGCACTGAGAATTTCGAGGCGTTGCAGGCGGAGATGCGGCAGATGAGCGAGGCGGTGGTGCGTCTTGAGGACGATGCCGAGGAGAAGATGCGGCGCATTCGCGAGATGGAGGCCGAGCTAGAGTCTTCCAACAAGGAGCTTGAGGATCTGGAGCACAAGCTGCTCGAAGCCAACGAAAAGTCCAACCGGCTGGGCGTCCAGCAGGAGTCGTCGGCAGGCGAGATTGCCTTTTTGCGCGAGGAGCAGGAGTCGGACAAGATCCGCATCGGCGACCTCGAGGCTGCGCTGGCCAACACGCAGCAGGGCCTGCGCGACGAAAAGGAGCGCGTCAAGGAACTGGACCAGCGCCTTGCCGGCGAGAGACGGCAGCGCGAGATTGTGGCCAGCAAGGAGAAGGAGGAGGTGCAGCAGTTTGTCAATGAGCTTAACCGTGAGGCTACCACGGCGCAGGACGAGGCGAGACGGCTGCGCAAGATGCTCACGTCGCGCGAGGTGGAGGCGACGGAGTGGAAGGAGAGGCTCATGGAGCTGGAGAACAACCTGCGCGTGGCTCTGGGCGATTTGAACGGCACTAGATCGAGCCTGCTCAAGGTGAGTCTCTAGACTTGGGGATCGGGCAGAGAGAGAGAGAGAGAGAGAGAGAGACAGTGCTGTTCGCCTACTAACATTCTACTTTTCCCCCTTCTAGTCTATTGCAAACCTGCAGCGCCAGAACGAAGACACCATCCGCGAGCTCGACACGTCCAAAGCCACGCTTGTGGAAAAGGAACGAATTGTCAAGCACCGCGACTCCATCCTCGAGTCCCAGGCCCTGGAGGCGCGCAAGCTGGCCGATCTCCTCGAGAAGGAGCGCCAGGCCCACCGCAATACTAAGAACGCCTACGAAACCTTCCAGAACACTCACCACCACGTGGCGCGCACGGCCTCGACCATGGAGACGCGCATCCAGGAGCTGGAGATGACGCGGGCCGGCGACAAGAAGAAGATTGCGACGTTGGAGGTCAACTTCAAGGAGCAGGTCACGGAGCGCAACAACCTGCTGTTGATGATGTGGACGCGGCTGTCGGGGCTGTGTGGCACCGACTGGGCCATGAACAACTCGCTCATCAACGGCCGCGCGCTGCCTTCGGTGGAGAGCATTTCGACCATGCTGCCGGGCTTCAGCAAGAATCTGCTGGGCGCTGTCAAGACCATCGAGGCCATGATGACCAAGTTCTCGGCGCGCATCAAGAGCGTCGAGCGCGATCTGTGGCGCGAGTACCAGGCGCTGGAGAACAACCTCGAGGGGCGCATCAAGAAGCTTGACCGGCTGGAGATGTTGGTGCGTAACGGCATTGCCAACAACTCGATTCCGCCGGGGCTTGCGAGCATGGGCGCCGTGGAAATGCAGAACCGCTACGCGCGTCTGGAAGAGGCGTACCGTCAGCTCAAGGTTGAAAACACGACGCTGCGCACGGCCACCGAGGTGCGCGCGCGTGCCGGCGCCGCCTACACGGGCGGCTCGGCCGAGACGGCTGCGCAGGTGGCGGAGATTATCGGCGGGTCGCCGTCGCCCGGCATCCCCACGGGCCCGCGCGACAAGGAGCGCAGCCGCAAGATGCCGGGGCTCATGCGGCCGTCAACCAGTTCGCGCTCGTCGTCGTCGCACTCGCCGCACCACCAGCACCAGCAGCAGCAGCACCACCCCCATCACCCGCACCACATGGGCGGCGGCGGGCCGGCTAGCGGCATCCCGGTGCCGTCCACGTCGCACGGCTACATGCACGGCCACGCCCACCGGGCTAGCAGCAGCCTGAGCATGGGCATGGAGATGGTAGCGCGGCCGGAGACGGCGACGGGCCACGCCATGAGCGGGGCGGGCATGTCCGCGGGCGATGGCGCGGGCGCGGGCGCGGGCGGCGACGGCGACGACACGCGGCTGATTCTGCGGCTCAAGGAAATGGAGAAGAAGCTGGTCATGGAGCGCGAGGCGCGCAACCAGGACCGCAAGGCGGCGCGCATGCGGCTGGGCGGGCTGGAGACGGAGAACCGCGAGCTGAGGTCGAAGATGAAGCGTTCCGATGAGTAGGGGGGTGGGTGTGACGAAGGGGGGGTGCTGTTATAATCTTGAAAGCAAAAAAGCCGGCAACTCAGTCCAATCTTTTTTATAAACGGGGAGCAGATATTGGGAGTTTCCTCTTTCATTTTTTTATTCTACGTTTTTGGGAGGAGCGTGTTTACGTATATTTCTTGTTTGTTTATTTTTCCTCTTTTTTATTGTCCAAGATTTGGAGATGCTTGCGAATTAGGGCTAGGGTTAGCCACCCCTCGTCATCATTAGGGTTAGTATCACCAAACTTAAACCCGGACCGAGGGCGCTTTCTACCCCGTGGGGAAACAGACGGCGTGGCAAGTACCCCGGATTTACGAAGATAGTGGAAGATTGAGGCAGCAAGTGTAAGTTGTAAGTAGCGAAAGGATGGGGAACACAAGATCCGAGACTTTAAGCTGTCAGCGAGGCTTGATTGGCAGGCAGAAGAGAAGAGGAAGCAGTGGGAGTGAGGAAGGGGTTGGATAAACGGGCAAAGACCTGGGCAGGGAAGAGGGAGGAGGAGGGGGAGGAAGACGAGGAAGAGAAGAAGAAGGAAGAGGAGGAGCAACAAGACGAGGAAGGAGAAGACTCGAAGACAAAAAAGGCAAGAAGCACCAGGGTCAACAGCCATGAGACAAGACAAAAGCCGGCCTCGGCGTAATCACGGCGCTTATTTTTCACTCTCTTACGTTTTTGTGGGTTGTTTCTAGAGTGGAACGTGCAGTCTCTCTGTGGGGTAGCTGCTAAGCCTGGGGGAACTTGGGTGTAAGTCGAGTTGCATTGGAGCAAGGGCTGCTGTACTGTGTGTGATGTACTGTGATGTGCTGTGATGTACTGTGATGTACTGTGATGTACTGTGATGTACTGTGATGTACTGTGATGTACTGTGATGTACTGTGATGTGATGTGATGTGGGTTCACAGCTTACACAGTCTGGGGGTAGGCAGGGAGGAGAACGAGAAGAACGAAAACGAGAGCCAAGAGGAACAGGAAGAGGGCCAGAGACCACTCCCCTCCCATGTCAAACCCGAAACTTGAGCCTCCCGGATAAGAAAGCCAGCTCACGTGAGAGCATTGGCGTGCTTCCTTTGGGCGGGGCTGGCTGGCAGCGTAACATGACGGCCGACTTTGGGAGTTGGCCGAAAGCAAGGGGCCGGAGGAGGAGCTTTGACAAGGACAGGACGAGGACAGCACCAAAAAGAAAGACTCAAAAACAAGGCTTGCTCTCCTCTGTCGCTTGCAAAAAGTCCCACAGGATGCTTGCTTGCATGCTTACACAGTGCCGCTGCCCCGATGATATGATGTCATGGCGAGGACAATAGAAACCCGGCACTTGGCAGAGGCAGGGGGGGGTGTGCGCGGCGACGTGAGCTGGCACTGTGGCGGGCTGAGGGAAGAGAAGGGAAGAGGAGGGAAAGCTTTTTTCCTTCGCGGCTATTTTCTCTCGCTGGTTAATTTGATTACAGAAAAAGAGAAACGGACGTAGCGTGAGAACTAACACCGCAAATGTCAACAAATAGACAATACACGCTTCGGCTATCGACCTTCTCTTGTGCGGGACCCAAAACGGCAGACAACACGGGGACAGACAGACGCAGACACGCATACTCGCAGACATTCGTAGACACCCGTAGACACTTGCACGCATACTCGCAGACACACATGCACGCACGCAGCATGGCTGCGACCAACCAGCACACTGGCGCGCAAGTGAACCGAGCCAAGCAAAAAGCAGCCCGTAAATTCGATCAAATCCTTCCCAATTCGTGTTACTGTGCTAGCCGCATATCCCCAGTCTCTAGACTCCCACCGCTTTCTGCGTATATAAAGAATGTGCTTTCCCCGCACTCTCCCTCTTGGAGATCATCCTATTTTCACCTTCTGCACTCTACACCCAATCATTCTCGCTGTCTTGTCTTGTCCAATTGATCCAAGATGAGCTTTGAAAAAGAACAGCTCGCGGCGCTGTAAGTCTCTCCTGCCAGTGTCTAGCTACACACGCCTACTGCCACACACACACACACACACACACACACACACACACACACTGACACTGCCTTTCCAGAGACGCCAAGGCCAACGCTCTTCAAAATGAGGAAATCGGCCGTACCGTATCGGAACATCCAGACATGAACAACAACCTGGAAGCCAAGTAAGTCCACTCCCACTCCTGCACTCTCCCCGCCCTACAACACCCCCCCGCTCGCCTATTCTCACACATTCCCCAGAATCCGTAACCCCCTCGAAGGCATCCCTTACGACACGCTGATGCGCGATGTCGACGACTTCGTGCGCGAGCACGACCTGGTCGAGCACACCGAGGTGTTCCGGCGCGGCGCCCTGGTCGCCCAGAACCCCAGCGGCTACGCCGACATTGGCGGCCGCGAGGCGCTGTCCGACACCGAGAAGGAGGCCATCAGCGACGAGGTCGAGCACCGCTGGCGCATGCCGCGCAAGCTGCTGCTGACCATTGCCACGTGCTCCATTGGCGCCGCCGTGCAGGGCTGGGACCAGACCGGCAGCAATGGCGCCAACCTGTTCTTCCCCGAGCACTACGGCATCAAGGAGGACAAGCTGCTGGTGGGCGTGGTTAATGCCGGCCCGTACATCAGCTGTGCGCTGCTGGGCTGCTGGCTGTCGGATCCGGCGAACAACTACCTGGGCCGGCGAGGTGAGTCTTTTTATCATCATTGTTTCTCCTTTGTTTCTGAGCAGCTGTGCTGACCTGACTGATCGATGCAACGTCGTTAGGTGTCATTTTTGTCTCGGCCAACTTTTGTCTGTGGCCGCTGATTGGCTCTGCCTTTGCGCATAACTGGCAGCAGCAGCTGATTACACGCTTGCTGATGGGTATCGGAATGGGACTGAAGGCCTCTACTGGTATGCTTGCAGTCCTTCTTTTTCTTCTCTTCTCGGGAGGGGTTTTCTTTATGTCTCGGCCGCTAACAACACATCCCTTGCAGTCCCGATTTATGCTGCTGAAAATTCGCCCGCTGCTATTCGTGGCGCTCTGGTCATGTCATGGCGTAAGTTCAAGCTCTGTTGTCGTTCAACCTGTCTCCACTTCTTTTTATCGTTTTCGTCTCATGTCCCACCTTGCTCTTTCTCTTTTCACGATCATTTTTGACGTCCAGCCCCACTTGGCTTGACTCGAACAAACAAAGTTTCGGTTGTTGCCGCATCTTTCCATTTTTCCCCCAGATTCTGTTGTTGCCTCTTTGCGCAGTTGCCTCTTTTTTTGTTGCTTGTTTTCTTAGCACCTTCCTCTTTTTATTCTTTTCTCCATTCTTTATTTTGTCGACCTCCAATTTGTTTCCTCGCTCTCTTTTTCTTTTTTTCCTTTTTTTCTCTCGGTTCCCGCCTGCCGTCCTTGTTTTCCCGCTCTTCCTGGTCTTGGCTTTCGCCAAGTCAGCGTGTCAGATTGCCAGAATGTGTTTTGCTAACCCCGGTTTCTAGAAATGTGGACGGCCTTTGGCATCTTCCTCGGCACTGCGTTCAACATGGCTGTCTATAACGTGTCTTCGGATATCAACTGGCGTCTGATGCTGGGCGCCCCCGCCCTTCCCGCCATCCCGCTGCTTGCTCTGATCTACCTGTGCCCTGAATCGCCACGCTGGCTAATAAAAAAGGGCCGCCATGTTGAAGCGTGGAAGTCCATCGTGCAGCTGCGCAACGACCCCATCCAGGCTGCGCGCGACCTGTACAGCATCCACGCCCAGCTGGCCATTGAGAGGCAGATCACCAACAACAGCAACTATTTCAAGCGCGTCAAGGAACTCTTCACCATCCCGCGTGTCCGCCGCGCCAACCTGTCGGCCGTCACGGTGATGCTGGCGCAGCAGCTGTGCGGCATCAACATCATCGCCTTTTACTCGTCGACCATCTTCAAGGACTCGGGCTTCTCGCAGTTCCAGGCGCTGGCCGCGTCGTTTGGCTTTGGCCTGATCAACTGGCTGTTTGCCTTCCCGGCCTTTTACACCATTGACACGTTTGGCCGCCGCTCGCTGCTGCTCTTCACCTTCCCCAACATGATGTGGACGCTGATGGCTGCCGGCCTGTGCACGATGCTGGACGGCAAGGCGCGCCTGGGCCTGGTGGCTCTGTTTGTCTACCTGTTTGCCATGTTCTACTCGCCCGGCGAGGGCCCCGTGCCCTTCGTCTATGCCGCCGAGGTGTACCCGCTGTCGCACCGCGAGGTCGGCATGGGCCTGTCCGTTGCCGTGTGCCTGGGCTGCTCAGCCATCCTCAGCATCACGTTCCCGTACCTGCTGGAGGAGGCCGGCACGGTTGGCTCCTTCATGACATATGCCGGCTTCAATGCCTGGGCCTTTGTGATGATTTTCCTGTGGGTGCCCGAGACCAAGCAGCGCACGCTCGAGGAGCTGGACTGGGTGTTTGCCGTGCCCGTGCGCAAGTTCATGCGCTACCAGTTCAACGAGGTGCTGCCGTACTGGTACAAGCGCTACTTTCTGCGCAACAAGAGTGCAGAGATGCGGCCGTTGTACCAGCTGTCGCAGCATGAGGAGGCGCAGCAGGCGCGGAACATCAAGGTGGCGGCGGAGGCTTCTGTGGCGGCGGTGCAGTAGTGAGTGGGAGGACGAGGTGGAGGAGAATAAGGGGTAGTAGTAATCCTAATACATATAAATAATGTCTGTTCTTGATACAAGTCACGCACATGTACATGGTCTTCACAATACTCTGGCTCCAAAGCCGGCTCTGCGCTCTTGTCTTGGTAACTCAAGTTAAAACATTTATGTCGTGATAGCTCCTAGAATACCTGCTTGCTAGAAAACTGCCCATCAGATGCCCGTGGTCATATCCGGGCCCGAAAAAGAATCTTTGCTCAGCGCTGCATGCTCGGCACACACAGTCTGCATTTTGTACTGCTTAAACCAGGGACTTGATGGCATCCTCGAGCGAGGTGGGCTTCAGGCCAATGATGTCGTTGGCCAGAAGGCCGGGCGCGTTCTTGTGGTTGCTGCCGTCGGCGAAGTTCCAGTGGGCGAGGTAGTCGATGAAGGCACCGAGGTAGTCGCCGCTGGCCATGCGCTCGTCACCCTTCTGGAGGACCTGGTCGGCGGTGACGTTCAGGACGGACAGCTTGGCGCCCAAGATCTTCTCAGTGGCAGCCAGGATCTCGTTCTGGTTGACCTCGAAGGACTGGATGGCAATGTACTTGTTGGCGGTCTCGGGCAGGTGGCCCAGGATGCCGACAACACCCTTGCCGACGTCAGCCAGGGTGGTGGCGCTGAAGCGCTCGTTGCCGGAGTCGATAATGGCGGAGGTCTTGGCCTTGCTGTCAATGGCGAACAGTCTGTTCTTCCAGCACTATAGCGGGGCAGCAGTGGTTAGCAGGAGTCCACATCGGGGGACAGGGCGGCAGGCGGAGCTGGAGACTTACGAAGTCAAAGAAGGGGCCGCAGGTGACACCAGTCCAGGTGAAGCTGGGGTTCTTCTGGGCCAGGCCGGTGATGTAGGTGATGTGCTCGGCCTTGGGGGCGATGCCGGGGGCCAGACGGCTGCCAGCAACCTGGCTGGAGTTGACGCCGAACTCAGAGGGGAGGTATCTCTGGACACCGGCGGCGACGGCGGCGTCGGCAATGACGTTCTGCTTGGCAATCTCGCGGGTGCTGATCAGCGAGATGACGGCGTCCTGGCCCTTGAAGGCCTCGGTGAGGGCGTCCACGGAGGTCAGGTCGACTTTCTTGACGGCCACACCGGCGGCGAAGCTGGAGGTGGAGTCGGGGCGCGAGATGGCAGTGACGGTGAAGCCAGCTTCGATCAGAGCCTTGGTGACGGGAGTGCCCAGGTTACCGGCAGCCTAAGAGGGGGGGGGGGTCAGTCAGCAGGTGGAGGCGGTGGGAGTGCGAGGGGAAGTAGAAGCGGGCAGGACAGCACATACACCAATGATAGCGACGTTCTTGACAGACATGTTGGAAAGATGTGTACAGAGAAAAGATATAAAAAAAAAAAGAGTAGAGTAGAGGCGAAGAGCTGAGTTGGATAGAAGATGTTGTTGGGGATATGATTTGGTTCCGAGTTTATTTTGTCTCTCTGCAGCGAGACCTGCCACCCTTATATACTTTTTGCACCGGGCGGCCAGCACCATCTCTGTGGCCATATGTGGCCGCATTGCACGCACTCATGGCGGTGCTTGACGTCTCGTCAACCTGCTCACCTTTGCAGTGAAACAATATAGAGTTGCCTATTCCAGCCAAGCCCTCCCCCTGTTTGTAATGCATGGGTAGGCCCGGAGTTTCAAAGGATTCGCTTACTACACATGAAGGTGCACATCAAAGCAACCACGTTGAAGCCATGGCAAGTTATTAATTCCATGACTGCAGGCGGCTTGCCAGTCAGCAGGCAAATGGCGCCATAGTGCCGCACCAGCACATGGCGCAGATTCAAAAGGCGTGGCCGGGGGAGATCTGGCCTCGCACCGGTGTAGCGCGCTGGCGGCGATTTGTGTGCCGCCATCACGACATGCAATTGCACTGTCACTCAAGCATCGTTTATATGGCGATGCCCAGCTAACCCTCGCGGCGGCTGCCTTTGTTTGACAGACACGCTGCGTGTTAGTCTGTCTGACTTCGGCTAAAGGGTTAAGGGCCGCTGTTCAGCAAAAGGCGTTTAAGCCGATCCTCCGGACTTAGAAGAAGCAGCCGTCGGATTTATGGCCTTCTAGGCATCCCAATGAACGCCGCGGCGGGCTTGGCTGGTGGAGAAAGGGCCCAGCCAGAACATTGTCTGCATCGCATGTACTTGAAAGGGGGCGAGAGTCTGGGCATATGTTGGTCTGGCTTGCCTAAAAGCCCAAAAGCCCAAAAGCCCAAAAAGGCCTTGGCTTGCTACCAGTGCGGACTCTCGGACGACGACGATGCAGCAACGCAACAAGACAAGCAAGGAATGCGAAAACGGGCAAGAAGAGGGGTGCCTTGTCGTACACAATACGAAAACTGGCTAGCGTGGGCCATAGGTCCCGTCCCCACTTTTGCAGGGACTCGACTTACAAAGGGAATTCTGGCAACTACTCCAACAGCCCAAGCCCACCTTCCTACCGCCAACTTTACTTGCTTCTACGGGGGCAGTTGCAGATGCGCAAGGTGTGGGGGGGGGAGGGATCCTGCGGAAAACCCCGCACCTCCACCCCCCTCCCCCCCTCCCCCCCCTTTGCCGGGCCTGGGTGCATGCAATGCAGCTGAACAACAAAGAAGAAGCTATGGCCAGTTTTATGTGAGGGTGAGGCGGGGGGTCAAGGTGAGGCGGAGGTTGAGGCGGAGGCGGAGACGGAGACTCTGACCATTCATGTTGCAGCTCTAGCCAATGCGGGCTCTTCATTGCCGATAATCTTCTATGCGATTCGAAGTACGAGAGAAGGTTTTCTTTTTTATTTCTTTTTTTAGTCGATCCGATCAGGTAAGTGCCTCTGGTGGCAAACACCGAGTCTCCTTCCCAAACCAATCAGGCAGTCACCGTTCCAAAACGTTCTAAAAGGGAAATAGCCATCAGGTTGTCGGGTGTTTTAGATCTGATAAGAAAAGACATTGATTTCAAGTGCCGAAGGACAACGTAACAGAAAGCGGACGAAACAAAAGGGAGGACAGCTGTTTGTGAGAGAGAGGAGAAAGAGAACAAGAGACATATCTGAGCATAAAATGTCCTTACGGAGTTAAGAATATACAGCTTGGGGAGAAAGGCACTCATCTTTTGACACAGACCTGCATACACTGCAACTGTCCCCGAGCCCAACTCGTTTGCCCGGCGTTTGCGTGAAGTTTCAAGTACAACTATCGTAGAAACAACGCACGAAGCAGCTTCTATTGTTGTCAGCCTTACACAAAGACTGCTGCGTCCTATGGCTCTGGTTAGGGTTGAAGAATGCGGTGAAACGAGACGAGGCTGTCTTGCTGCTACCCCTCTTTGCTGAGGCTCTGCTGGGGAAAAAACGGGGGCTGCAAGTCAGGTGTATTTAAATCTCTCACGCTAAAGATGTCTTGTACTGACATGTCCGTGTTTCTTGTCGGCGTTAGGGAAAGGAGGAGGGGGAGAGCGTGGCAGAAGTGACAAGTTATCTCGCTGTACTGATGGACACATGTAGCAGACCAAAAGGGTGGCCATCTCGAGATAGGCTGCATCGACAGAATAAGAGTACGACGGCGAGAAAAGGCATAAGACAAAAGAAACAGGATGAGACAGAAGACAAAGCTCCCCCTCGCCTCCCCTGCCCCCCCCGTACCAATATCGGTCATTGGCTGTGTGTCGTTTCTCTCCACCGCCCAAAGCTTCCATGCCCGCCCATGAGCTCTTGTGTCCGAGCCGGTGTTAACAGCCAACACCCTGATCTGCTGGCGACTTGCTATGATCTTGGCTTGCAGAATACAAGTCCAAGGCCGACAGAAAGAGGACATAAGAAGAGACATTTGCCAAGCAAGCTGGTTGTTGAGAAGTACATATCGCGAGCTTGTCTTACAGCATGGACACCTGTCTTGCAGCAATGTTGAGGCTTTCTCGTGACACTGTGTGTGTGAATTCAACAAGGTCCGGGGTAGTAGATGAAGGCAGTCGGCGTTTTGTAGCGTCCGTGGCCACGGCCGGCGAATAAGACGGGGGGATGTTTAACCCTTCATCATATACACTAACCCTAACAAACATGCTGTCTCACAATCGTTATCTTATCTTATCACTTATCTTATCTAGCTTACCTTATCGATAGACTTGTCCCGAATGAAGAGGCCAGAGTACACCAAGTCAAGCATACATCGCTGCCTCATTTTTCTGGCCTCCACGGCACTTCATTCCCCCAGCCGAACCAATGTTCATTCCTTTCTCCTAGGAATCCCTTTTGCTAAGCCAGCGCGCGCGAGCTTCCTTGCTCCTTATGCGCCGCGCGGTGACTGATTAAGCGTCCACTAGGGCCAGGTGTCTTTGTCAGCCCCCAATGATTGGTTTGTTCAGCTTCGTGTTGTTTCATGTAGCCTTGGATCGGCCATTGATTGGGCCAGGACGATGCAGCAAAGCAGTGTTACAGCACACCTTTGCTGTGCGGAGGCCGCTGACAAATCCCGAGACGACTTGCGTTTATGCTTCAAAGCGAGTTGTCGGACCGACAAGGCATCCGTCATAGGAGAGACCAGGAGCTACAGCAGTATGCCCGCCAGCTTATTGCAGCAGAAGGAGGTGTTCAGACGGCGCGTGAGCTTGGTTAAACCTGTAAAGGATGTAGCAAGACTTAGTCAGTGGGCAGGGTTGGTATCGTGAATCTTGAGATCTGGATATGCCGGGCCAGCCCCTAACATACAGAGGGGGGGGGGGGGAATAGGCTGTTGGTGGAACAGAGCAGAGGTACAAAGAGGAGGCCATGCCCGCATTTATATAGGAGAGAGAGGTAGAATCACATCATCTTCATCTACAGTCACCTCATCTTCATCCACAGTCACCTCATACTCTGCTCATTCCCTCTTCTCTTAACACTCATCAACCTCTCACATCTCTCACAATGGCCTCTATCACCTTCTTCGACTCTGCCGTCAAGCCCCTCCAGGCCTCTGTCGTGTCCACCCAAAACGTCATCGCCAAGGGCAAGGCCTGGGCCGAGAAGACCTCCACCTCCGAGGCCGAGCTGCTCAGCGAGTCGCGCCTGGCGCCCGACATGTACCCTCTGTCGTTCCAGTTCATGATGGTCATCGAATGCATCCAGAGCTTCGTCAACCACGTGCGCAGCACCGAGGGCGCGTCCGTCGACCTCCAGAAGCTGGTGTCATTTGCTGCCGTCGAGGAGGCCCTCAACGCCGCCTCGGCCCAGCTGGACTCGCTGACCGCCGACGAGGTCAACGGCGCCTTTGCCAAGGAGATCACCCTGAAGCTGGGCCCCGTCGTCAGAGAACAGGTTACTGTCGGCGGCCTGGTGCCCGGCTTCACGCTGCCCAACGTCTTCTTCCACATTACCACTGCCTACGCCATTCTGCGCAGCAAGGGCGCTGACCTGGGCAAGGCCGACTTTGTGCGCTCCCACCTAGGCCCTGCCATTGCTGCTGTTAAGAAGTAAACAAATAAGAAAACAAACCGGCGAGAAGACCATTTCTTTTTTTTGAGATGGAGGAGGATGGATATGACTTGGACTTTCTAAACCAATGAGCGATAGCGTTGGCTCGGGTTACACAAGACATTTCACGTTACACATCGCAAGTGGGCGGACCACCACACCTGCCCCATGACACACGTGTAGATAGCACAGAGAACTGGAATACAACCTGCTTAGAAGCTGCTACAAAGACTGATTGTGTAGAGTGTTTATTGAATGTCAAACTTTCGCCTCATATGGCGTGTGATATCGTTATTTCCCATGAATAGAAAGACGCCTGTGATTTCCGCTCTCCCCGATATAAAACATGACCTGTTCCGCTGTGTGTGTATATATGGTAACTATGGCCAGGCAACAGCAACAGAGAGAAACTCCCAAACGATGTATGATGCGTTGTAGAAACAAAAAGGAAAAGAGAAAAAAAAAGACGCGGAAAAAAGAAAAAGAAATGCTCAAAAAAAGATTAAAACATTAGTGCAACCCCCTTTTGTGCGTGTCCAAGTGCTTCGGCAGAGCGTGGAACGGAAAAGAGTTGCCTCTTTTTTTCTTTCTTGGTCCTGTCGTTACGCCGGATGAGAGAGCCCCGCGCGGGGCGGCCGGCTGTCTGTGGAGAGAGCGGCGGCGGCGGGGGCGGCGGGGAGGCTCTCGGGCGAGCGACAGTGTTTCGTTCGTTCGTGTAGTGTATATTTGTTGCTGTTTGTTTTTCTTTTCTTTTTCTTTGATAAGAAAAAGGTCGGAAGCCAGACAAGTCGTGAAGCTGTGGTGGGTGGTAGGTAGTAGAGACAGGAAAAGAAAAGAAGAAGAAGAAGATATGCATGCAGGAAAGGTAAAGGCAGGGCAAAGCAAAGCGGGAGCTGGCTGTGGCAGCACATCTACAGCAGGCTGTCGCCCAGCGCAGAGCGGATCAGCGACTTGGCGGCGTGCAGAGTGCTGAAGCCCTCGTCCTCGCTCTTCTTCAGGTCGGGGTTGACCTCGACCAGGTCCATGGCGACCAGGCAGTTGGTCTGGTGCAGAGCCTCGCAGATGTAGTTGCCCTCGCGCATGGTCAGGCCGCCACGCACCGGAGTGCCGGTGGCAGGGGCCCAGATGGGGTCCAGGCCGTCAATGTCAAACGACAGGTGGATGGGAGTGTCGGCGCCGATGTGGGCCAGGGCCATCTCGACCACCTTGCCGATGCCGTACTTGTCAACGTGGTACATGCTGAAGGCCTTGATGCCGTTCTCGGCCAGGATCTTCTTCTCGCCGGCGTCGACGTCGCGCAAGCCAATGTAGACCAGCTTGGTGGGCGAAATCATGTTCTCGGGGCCGACCCAGCCGAACATGTCGGGGTCGTCGGACTTGGCAATGCCGGTCAGGAAGGCCACGGGCATGCCGTGGATGTTGCCCGAGTCCGAGGTCTCGGGCGTGTTGATGTCGGCGTGAGCGTCGACCCAGATCACAGCCAGCTCGCGGCGGCCGTTGAAGCGCTCGCGGATGGCCTTGGCCGTGCCGCCGATGGTTCCGATGGCCACCGAGTGGTCGCCGCCCACGGTCAGCAGCATGCGGCCCTCCTTGGCGTGGCTGTAGACCTGGTCGCAGATCTGCTTGGTGGTGTTGGACACGTAGCGGGGCTTCTTCATGTTGCGGTGGGGCTGGTCGGCCTCGGAGTTCTCCTGCGTGTAGATGCGGGGCTCCTTGTCGCCGTGCAGGTTGTAGCCGAGGTCGACACTGAGCTCATTCAGAAGACCGGCTTCGAAGAGAGCGGCAGGGCCGGTGTCAACGCCAGACTTGCCCTGTAGACGGAGAGATCAGGGTTAGTAGGAGAGGATAAAGCGGGCCGTGTGTCGTGTGGGTGGGTTGATTGAGTCTTACCTGGCCACCGGCGAAGCCCATTGCAACAACGCCGACATCCTCGGGGTTGGAGAGGAACTTGTTGTCAGTCTTGGAGCTGACGATACCGTTGGTGAAGCTGCCCATTGTGAAGACGCTGAAGAGATGGGGATAAATAGATGATAGGGGGGATGTAAGTATGTGGTAGAAGGATGAGCGGAAGTCTGTGGTAGAGATGATGAAGGAGGAAAGATTGAAGATTGATAAGATAGCAATGTAAAGCTCAAGTCTGCCGATGACTCTGCCTTGGATGAAGAAGGAAAGAAGGAGGAGAAAAAGGTAAGAACCAAATGTCAAAGAAAGGAAACAACCCAACAATTATAAAGAAAAAGCTAGATACAGCAAGAACCCGCTCCTAGCCGGTCTAGGAATCGCAGTTGCCCTTTTCACTCGGCACAGAATGCGGCCAAGCCATTTCGTTTCCAAGCTTTCTTGCCTTCTACACTCGGACTAGCAGATGCCCGTTTCCAGCATTCGGCCGCCGGCAAAGGCACAAGGGCGTGGGAGAAGAGAAATGTGTATGTAATAGGCCCTCTGGGGGGGGGCCCTTGGCTTCTTTTCTTCCAATCAGAGGTGAAGAATGCATAGCTTTGGGTGGTCCCTTTGTTTTCCCCAAGAAAACAGAAAGAACCGAGACTTTTCCTTTCCTCAATCATTCCTTCTTTTTTCCTGTTTTTTGCCTCCCACTTATCCCGTAGTTACCGCCTTTTGTGATGTGAAGAATTTATTCTCTATTTTGCAGGTGCACGTTCTAGAAGAAGAAAGAGCGCAAAAAAAAACAAGTCAGGTACGATTGGTAGTCTCTATCCCAATAGAGCAACTGCCAGAAAAATAACAAAAACAAAAAAACGCATAATGTGACGTATTAATGTATGCAGGCCGATGTAAGTACACATGTACATCATATGTTACCCAATATCACCAAGTATGCAATAGTGCATAAACGACCCGCCTTTGACCTTGCTTATCTTATCATGGCGGGGGTCCCTTCTCTCTTCTTGCTTCTGCCTTCGGCGACGGCGTCAGGATTTGTGGGGCCTCAAAGGTCGAGTTCTTGAGGGGGAAGAGAAAAAAAAGAAATAAAATTAAAAATTAAAAAATTATACAAGCCAAATTTGCGTGACTTTTCTCCATGTTTGCTTTGTCTGGTTTGTCGTAGGCTTGGTTGCTTGTTGCCTCCGAAACTGTAGGGCCAAGCCTCGGGGGACTCGACATGCTATATCACGGCACATCATAAGCATGTGCCCGTCGTCGCCGTTCGTCTCTGCTTAGTGCTTTGTTGCTCGCTGCATGCTGCATTTAGCACGCAGTCTTCAGGCCCGGCCGCTTTGAGATTTGCGTCCCGCTAGGCGGCCTAAGCTTTGGCAAATGCGAACCTGTCTCTCTGTCTGCCTGTCTCTCTGGTCTGCGCCCCCCCCCCCTTTTTTTTTGCCGCTTCCGCCTTGCTCTGTCGTTGCTTTGGGCGTGCCTTGTTCTACCTTACATGCCAGCGGGCGGTGCCGCCGTGGACTGTAGAGTGCACTGGGACGAGATTTTATTCCGCTCATAGATCACATGCCCGGTCTTCTAGCGGGGGGGGGGGGGGCACTTGAGCGAAATTATTAGTCATCCGCACCGCACGTCACAAGATCACCAGCCATGCATTTACTTTTATGTAAGAGGTTGTACACAGTCAAGTGACGGCGTTGGAGACTCGGCTTGGAGTAGACAGGCGCAAGCGTGGCGGGTGATGCAGAGAGGCTGCACGAATATCGAGATATCACGAAATATACAGCATGTCCAAGGTTGCGTCAAAGCACGCAACGGCACGCGTCTGGATATACCTCAAGGGATGGGGGATACTTAGACGAGGATCCATGTCGGACACAGAGACAGAATGAGAATAAATATAAACGCCAGCTAAATCGAAAACAGCACAAGAAAGTCCTCGCGCAAGTATTTGTAAGCAGTCCAAACCCACCGCCAGAAGAAACCCCGAAAAGAGACAAAGAAAAGAAAAAAGAAACAAGACATATAGAGCTATAGGCTGGGCTCATCCAAGAAGCCAAAAAAATCAACACAAAGACAAGGCAGCGCCAGGAGAGAGAGAGAAAAGAAAATAAGACAGAGAAAAAAGAACAGTAGCGTCAAACGTGGTTGGCGTTGCTTTCCCGTCTTACTCAGCCCAGAGACCTGGTAGGGTCCGTTCTCGCTGCCTAGACAAGGAGCAAGCAGGCCCGTCAAATACGACGACGGCGGCGACGACGGCGACGATGACAGACAAGCAACAGACAACGACGCTAGCTTGGCCGACGGCATAGGCTGGTTGGTTGGTGATCAGCTGCCAACTCCAATCCATCCCACTCAGACCCTAGCACTAGAAAGGGGGGCGGGGAAAAAGAGGGAATAAAAAATGAAAAGAGTAACAAAAAGAGCACATAATCATCAATGCGCCGACGTCATGGCTGGCGGAAGATCTGCCACGTAGCCCAGACGTTCTCTGTCGTCACTGCTGACACGCGCATACTCGAGCAGCAATCGCAACACGTAAATCTGCATGTCTTCCTTGCGCAGCACCCGCTTGGCCCAGTCCTGGCCGTCGAGCGCAATCTTCTTGGCCACATGGTCGTGAGAAGGCTTGTTGCCAGCGCCGATAAAGTACTCCATGATGGCGTAGTAGTCGCCGAAGCGGTTGTCCATGGGCACAAAGTGCTTCCACGCCACCAGGCGGTCGTCGTGCCACTCGCGCCACAGCGTGGATTTGATGGGGAGAGACTTCGACCGCAGGAAGCCAAGGTAGCGGCCCGAGAACGAGTTGCCGTCAATATCGGGCATGTACTTGTACTCGAACTGCTCGGCCAGAGACTTGGTTTCCAGCCGGGTGTAGTGGGGGTCGAGATAGCTGCACTGTTCTTCTTCTTCGGCGGGGAAGCAAGGCAGTTCGACGAAACCGACATCCGACCACTGAGTCAACCATTTGCTCAGGCCCTTGACCTCTCCCGTCACACTGGAGGGCATCGAGGCTTGGAGCTTGTACTCGGAATCGGGAAGCACAAAGTTCAGCTGGCGGTCTCCGTGCTCTGCGGCTGCCACAGACGTGGCGTTGTTCATGGAGACAAAGCGATGGCGCTGGTATCCATGCCAGGTGGTCTTCTCTGCCAGGCCACCAGTGGCAACGCCTCTCCACGAAACCTTGCTGAGCTTTTCTTCCCAGGTAATGTTGGCTCCGGCACCGCCCATGAAGCGCTCCTCCTCTTTCCAGTACATGGGGGCAGGTAGGAGAATCTCATTGTTGACAGAGAGCTTTGAGCCACCAAACAAAGGCAGCATAGCCTTGGTCGAGCTGATGCTCAGGGGACGCAGGAAAATGCCCTCGAGAGACTGCAGGTCGGGCTGGTGGCAGAAGTCGGTTGAAAGCGTGTAGTTAGCCACAAAACCGTTTTCCATGTGCGGCTTGGCGAGGTGCATGGAGATCTTGACGGGCTTGTAGGGCGTAATGGGGTGAACGTCGTGGCGGGCAAGACTGTTGGAGGGGCATCCGCGGCGAGCGATATCCCAGAAGGAGCCTGAAATTGGACAAACATGATGGTTAGAGGGCTGTGTAGTAGTGATAGGGTGACATTTCAGCCATGCAGCGCCAAGTTTCCAAGTTTCACACAGACGCATGTCTTGACACAACATGAACCACGGCAGAAACAGAAATCGCCTGAAAGACAAGAGTGCAGCAGGGCGAGTGCAGCAAAGGGACTGCAACCCAAAAAAAAAACCACGTAAAAGTTCACACAAAAAACGTACCTTGAGTCTCCCAAGTCATGGGCGGGTTATCTCCGGTGCGCGGCGGAGGGAGAGGGGCGTAGGACGTAATGGCATCAGCTGCGGGCACCATTTTCCTGGTTTCAGCGGCCTTGACCATGTACTCGTCAATGGTCTCAGAGGGGACGACAACACGGGGCTCGTCCATGGAGTTGAGGGCAATGTCCATGTCGGGAAGCATGTGCTCGATGGTGCTGGTCATGTTGAGCCAGATCTGGGTCCAGAACCAGTCGCTCCCAGAGGTGGCAGTGTGGTTGCGGACGGAGATGCGCATCTCGTAGTCGTCGGCATCTTTGCGAATTTTGGCGGCAGGAATGCCCCAGAAGGGCTCGAGGTCGCGGTAGATCTGGTCAAAGAAGTCCTCGACAATGACGGCGTCGTGCTGGGCGGCAAAGGCGTGCCACTCGTCGAAGCCGGGCGGGGGGTGGCGGCCACGGCGCTGGCGGTAGGCAGCAGAGGCAGCAGACACGGTAGAGGTCTTGGTCAGGAGCAGGTCGTTGAACTTGTCGTCGGCCAAACGCACCAAGCGATCAATGGGGTGGCTCTCGGTGGGGTCCAGGGGAACGGTGATTTTGGCTACGCTCTCGCTCTCGGGCGTGCTGGGGAAGGGCGAGATGGGATCATCGGTGAGTTGCGGCACGTTGAGTAGGTATTTGAAGAGAAAGACGACGAAAATGGCGGCGACGAAATAGCGGGCCAGAAAACGCAGGACAAACTGTGGCCGACGGCTCACAGAGTGGCTGAATTTCTTGAGCATGGCCATGGAGAGCGGCGTGGCGAGAAATGTTAGGGTTCGAGGGGGGGGGGGGGGTGTAAGGGGAGGAAGGAGGGCGAGCCAAGGCTTGGGTTGGGGGGGGGGGGGGGGAGGGTGGGGGTTACCGCAAGTACAAAAAAAAA
>JAXHKQ010000029.1:0-84932 GCA_038407185.1 Chalaropsis ovoidea | reverse complement strand
CCCCCCCCCCCCCCCCTCTTGCTCTACGGCCTTGGCCTGCTTTGGCTTCAGCTTTCATCTCCACGCCCATTCCGTCCTCTTTGATCTTGGCATCGCATCGGCACTTATTTCTTTTATGCTCTGTTTTCACTGCTCCTCTTGAATCATACCCTTGTTTCTCTGCCGACCTTTATTCTACTTTCCCCGTCACTTGATCTTCACTCTTTCTCACCCCAATCCCATCACTGCTCCCTTGTCCGCCTTCTCCGCGAACACACTTTTAGATCTCTGTATCTCTACGGCCCTTGATCCCCGCTTCCTAGCCCTGCTCCAGCCATCACATTTGCTCTTTGTCTGGTACATGACTGGTACCTCCACATGCTGGGTTGCTTGCTGCCTGCTCGCTAGCTTGAAGACAATAAACCAACAGGAAGACCTGGATAGGACGCTCGCCGCCCGGTGCTGACGAGGAAGGATCTCTTCCCTTCTCATACTTGCAGGAGAAAGCGGAAAAGAAAAGGGTAGAAAGGAAGTAGTCTGTCCCTTGGAACTTCCTCCCCCCGACTTCCGTTCCGATCCCTACTCTTTAGAGCACAGTGGTTGGAGCCACGCACTCTATAGCAAAGGCCTTGGCTCGAGCATCAAGTGGGGTGGGCGACAATTCTGGAGCGGGCTGCGGTTGGTATAGGCGAGGCCATACGACGCTGAGTTCCTGATTTCTCTTTTGGCTCTTTTGGTGTCTTCTTCTCCGTTCCGCCTGTCTTCTCTTCTCGGCCTCTTCGTCGTCAGCTTCCTGGTTCTAGCATCTTTGTGGAGGAGACTACTCCACTCTGAATCTCACTCGCTCTCTCGCCGGTTCGCCTGCGTTTCCTTGTTCTTTTTCTTTCTCTTTCTTGCGTGGGTGGCCCAGTCCAGTTGTTTAAATATCGGATCCCCGAGCCAGTCAAATCAGGCTTGTGTTCCTGAGTTCCATTTGCCTGTTATCATTCACTCACTCACCTTTCCCAAGGCAACCCGAGCTGAGCCTGCAGGCGGTCTTCACTTCTCAACATAAGTCGATTGTGATTTCACTTTGGCGGCCTTCTTCTTCTTGTTCCTTTTTCTTCGTTTTGAATCTTCTCCGTCCTTGGATTTCGGTGTCTTTGCCTCTTTTTATCTACCATTTCCCCTCTCTTGTCTGCTCGGTACTCTACTACACCGTGTTTTGCATTCTCCTTCTCCTCCCCTCTTTCTCAAGGAAAAGATTTCTTTGACACTTGGCTGCTTTGTTCTCGCCTATCCTCGCGTAGAGACTGCCACGCCCAAAGTCTGTACGACACCAATTCCTGAGACTGACTCTGAGTCTGTCTTTCATAACTCGTTCTCGGTTTTCTTTCTTGCAAAGTAAGTTTGATATCGCCTGTATAGGTAGATGAGCGTGGGCCAGAAGCTGTTGCCTTTCAATGCACTCACTACTTAGAATGGCTGTAGTGTAGATGTAGACGCTGGCTTTTCACCTTTGTCTGTTTTGGACCCTTACAGAGAAGAACAAATTAGGTGCAGAACCAACTTTGAAGCATCCCCCAAGACATGAATGACCTAAGTTTCAGGACTCCCCTACTAGTGGCAGCAACTAACACTGATACACCCGCTACAGCTCCCAGTCAGTCTTGAAGAACCATACTAAACCTGAGACGACAACCTGCCTATGTGAATGTTCCGTTAGACTATTCGCCTGAACTGTCTTCCATCCGTCCGCCTTTCTCCGCCCACTCCAGACATACCCGTCTTGTTTTCGACATCACAGTCTTCACAGAGGCTCTCTCTCGACACCGTTCGCTTCTCAATGTGTGTCCCACCAGCCGACGACTCAGTGCAAAACAAGCTTGCCACCTCTCGTACCTTTTCTTCCACCCCTTCTTCTCCCTCGGGTGGCTATTGCTCCCCATATAGCTCTTTGGAAAATCACAGCACTACCAGCACCAATATTTCCACTGATACTGCCTCTGCCATTCAGCTCACAGTTCACCCTGAAGCTTTTACCCCAGGCGCGGAACCAATCCCGTCACAGCAGACACGCTTGCAGACAGCCCCTTGTCCGCCAGCATATCCAGTGTCCTCCCCTTCATTCTCGGCCAAAGCTACCAGCACTGTTACCCCAGTTCCACCCACGTCTGGAGTGGCGTCGACCACATTGTCCCCGACCGGTCTTGATAAAAAGCTTGAACTCCACAAGCCGCGTTGGACTGCCACCACCACTGCCACTACCACTGCCACAGTTACACCCACGCCTTCGGCTCAATTTAGTCCGTCTTGCAAGCGTATTAGCCAGACTACGCCCGATATTGAATCAGCCCCTACATCAGAGACTACAGCCGGCGTTGGGCCAGTACACAGGCCTAACTCGACTCCTGTTTCCAAGGATCTTCCTCTTGGGCTCAAGGCTTCGCCTCTCTGTATTTCTACGTCTACATCTACCTATACATCTACACCTGTCTCTACTTGTGTATCTGTCTCTGTCTCTGGTGATTGCAGCGAATCTTCTGCTTCTTTGACTCTCTCTTCTAACGGCGCACAAACTCTGGCACAACCGCAGCTGCCAGAGCCTATACTCATCAAATCGCTCGCCGACGTGGAAGCTGCTATAACTCGTGTGCTTCCCAACGCGACCGTGGAAAACTGCCGCTGGCTTCGTTTGAACCACTCGTTCAACACCCTCTTCAACGCCGAGGTGGATGGTCTTCCAGTATTTGTATCAGTTGGCCCCAGCGATATGAACACCCTTCTTCGTTCCGAGAGGCTCTCTCTAGAGTCTGAAACCGTCCTGCTTAACTGGATTGCCCAACATCAACCGATTCCTGGCGTTCCTTCTCCTTTTCAGTCACCTTCTTCACCATCATCGCCTCCAGCCGCCTCTTCTTTTGGTTCTTATATCTCTCCTTCGACTCCTACCTCTGATTACTCGCTACTTCGTCACTCATCGCCTTCTTCAACGAACATCATTATTGATCCTCGAGGTCCTACCAAATCACTCTTGTCCTCCTCTCATACCCGGCCTACGGAAAACAAAAAGAGTAGCTTCCTCAACTCTCGCTCTGTCACCAATACCGACTACAATCTTCACAATATTCCCAAAAGCCACAAACGGAGCTGCTCTGACGTTCATCTTTCCTCTCTTCACCACATCAGCCCGTCGCCCCGAGGTTCATCTCCAACCCCAACCAGCCCTTCAATGGCTCTCATGTCTCCTCCGCCTTTCCACCCTTATTCTCCCATATCATCCTCTTCACTCAGCCACTACTCTACAATCGATTCCGACTTGCACTCCATGTTTCCAGTCTTGTTGTTCCATGGCCGGTCTCATCTGGAGATACCTATGCACAAACCATACAGCATCAAGAGGAGTCCTCGAGGCATCGCGGTATCCCAAATAAAACCCCCTCTATCGTCACAGGAACGCCAAAGTGTCGACTTCCAAGTCGGGGCCATGCTTCGCAAACTCGCCAAGATACAATCGCCAACTGGTCAATTTGGTCCCGTGACTAATATTCTTAATGGCCCTCACTGCCAATCACGGCTTTGCTTCAACCATGTCCAAGATTGGACGACCAATACTTGGGAACTGGCCTTCCATCGCCTACTTGAGGGCGCCCTACGAGACGGGGAAGACTTATACGTCACTCTTCCATTCAACAGCATCCGCGCGAATATTGAGCGCTTTTTACCAATGTTACGGCATGTTACTCGACCCAGTCTTGTCTGTGTCGATGCTGGTATTGATGGCAACACTTTGGCTTTGCGCGAAGAAGATATACTGAGACTGTCACCACCCGAGCAAGTCCGAATGGCATCCCTTGTTAGTGATGCAAAGTCCCGGATGAGGAATGTTGAGGGCTCTTGGTCAAGAAGACCAGTTTCCATGTATGCCCCTACGGAGTCGTCTTCACCATCAGATATGGGCATGTACGATTCAGTTGTGGCTGTCACTGGCCTTGTGGACTGGAGTATGTGTTTCTTTGGTGATCCACTCTTCGCTGAGGTTCTTAGCTATCGCCCCTCGGCAGATTTGCTTCAAGGCTTCAATGATCCTGCAGCCCCTTTAGGCTTTTCCCTGAACCAAGATGCCATTTTCCGCGATGACTTGGGGTCTTCCCAACATCTTACATCATGGTCAAATCTCGTTGAAGATAGACACAACGCACACGTGCGCATCCTACTCTATGAATGCTACCACGCCATCTCTCGCATCACGGCGCAGTTTGCCCGGCCCAAAACCGCCAACACGGCCATAGAGATGGCTGCGAGGCGGCGCCTGATGACTGCCATCTCAAAGCTTGACGCTTTGAACGACGAGGGAGTTCCGTTGATGGTGAGCCCGGCTTCAATGCAACAGGAAAAGTCCAAAGCGGCTTTGAATCACCGCAGACCAAGCGGTGAGATGTCTCCAGCAAAGCGGCCCAGGTCGGTTTCAAGTGAAGATGGGTATTGATGATGGGGGTTCAACCACGCCCATACTCACACACAACCTGTCTATCAGGATCCCCCACACGATGTCATCTATGAGTGGTCGCAATAACTCATTCTTGACTTGGCATATTTTGCTGACTGCTGTGGCTTTCATGCATATCATTCGCCTTTTTTTTTTTTTCATTATATTTTGGTTGCCCATTTGTTTTTTGTCTTACTCAAAGCGCGTTCTCGGTCTTGGAACATGAAATTATTTACCTTTTTTTTATCATTGTTTATGCCTTTCAAATTATTTCTTTTCTCGCCATCATTTCTCATAACCTTTTTTTTCAATGTCCTTTCCACCTTGTCTCGATGGTTCTTGTATGTTCGGAAGTCGGCTTTGTTCCGATGAGGTCGGGGATTTGGCGTTACACAGCACCAAAGTTTACTTGTACTGGGATATCTATTAATTAGCCAACAGCAAGATTTAGTTGGGCTTTTCTTTTGTTGGAAAATCAGACTTACACATTGCAAACTGTTCTTAATAGAGAGGCTCTGATATGTTTTTATATCTGAAATATTTTGATCTTTCATCCTCTTCCTTTTTCTCGGGACCTATTCCTCATCTTCAGATCCCTCATCACGAGGAAGCTGGAACCCCATGAGACCCAACAGATTGCCAGCAGGTCCCGCTGTTCCGCCCTGACTTTTGAAGCTTTCGAGTAGGTTTTTGGCGAGATTGAAGTCGATGTCAAGTTCCTCGTCGTCCTGGCTGTCATCTTCCGAGTCTGTGTCCGCCTCCTCAACAGCCAAGGTTGATGGGCTAGTGCCAGCAGCAGAAGACTCGGAACGCAAAGCCTGCGTCATATTGGGCTTGGATTTGATCTTCGCAGGCCCGGCACTGCTAGGGTCATCAAGCGTCAATGCGCCGTGGCCCTTAAGTTCAGCCTCCATTTGATGCATCAGCTCCAGAGCCTCTTCTATGTCTTTGTCTTTGTTGCTCTTGGAGTTCTTGGACTCTGTCCTTGGCTTTGATGTATGGGATTCGGCTTGCGAGGACTTTGACAGACCAGGTTGGTCAAAGGTGGACTTTAAAGTGAGCATCTCTTTCATCATGTCCGTGAATGCTTTTTCGTCAAAGTCCACGTCCGACCCTTGATCAGCATCCAGTTTGTCGTCTTTTTCAAATTCGGAATCTGTTTCGTGCTCTTCATCGTCCTCGTCGTCATCTTCGTCCTCAATGTCGACATCTTCAATATTGACTCCATCAATGCCGGCGCTCTCGTCGTTGAGAAACGTCTCAAAGCGAGATACAATTTTGCGAAGGCTTTCTTGAGCATTCGCATCCCCAAATCCGGAAGCTGTAGCACCTTTTGTATGGGATCTCGCGGCAGAAGGAGATGGGTTTGCCTTCTCCTTGTTCCCCTCGAGTTCACGCTCAAACTCGTTGAAGTCAATGTCAAGCCAAGAATCGTCGTCATCACGACTGACGCCATCCCATCGTGAGATTTCTTCATCAGTTGGCAGCGCATCTTCACCATCCGCGTCAATATCCTCAAGAAGAATTGACACTTCACGGACCAGCCGATTGTCGCTATCTGCAGCGTTGGCAGCCAGTATCTCAAACCCTGTTGTCAATTTCATGCCCAGTTCAATGCGGTCCGCAGCGTGTAGGGCCTCGTTTTGAGGTAGTTTCTCGGCCTTTGCCTTGGCTTTTGCAGTCGGTTCCACCCACACTGGGGGAGTTTCAAAGCGCTGCGATCGAAGCTGGGCAAAGAGAACTTTGGTGAATTTGACGCTCATAGTAATTAGATTCTCGGGGGGGAAGTTGAGAACTGAATTAGATGGTGAGCCAGTTGTTGACGCCGATAATACAGGCTTTAGAGATACAGGATCTCGTAGGTAGAATGCCTGTACTGCCGCTGCTATAGACTTGGGTCTCTCATGCAAGATGTATGCTAGTTTTCGTGGCATCGTGATCATTGAGTGATGTAGCATCTGCGTGATTTGGCCGGGGAAGTTTCTGAGGCGATGAAATGCTTCTTGTTCCAACGCGTCGGAGTGGTACAAGCCATATTTGGTAGCTATCGCAGATGACGTACCGCCTCCAATCTGGCTTCCTCTGCGTGTAGTCACTGGCTCACAGACCTTGTGGGTGAGACTATGTACTGCCTCGTCGAGTGCGAGGACATTCTGTTCTGTATTTCTAACTCGGCTACCAGAGGTAGGAGTTGTAAATGAAGATAGTTCCAGGTCCGACGGCGGCAAGACAAGCAGTTGGCCATGGTGCAGCCACACACGGAAGCGGTCCATCTCAGGACTTAACCATTTCGGCACGGCGCTGGCAGCTTCAACAAGGAGAAACTCTCCGTCGCTATCAGAGATTCGAACCCAGAGATCTGGGAAGGAGAGACTGAGTTGCCGGAGAAGATACACCATTAGCCATTCATCATCTACTGAGTCGCCATATTCAATGGTGCCACCAAGATATATTAGATCTTAAAGCGAGTTTAGGATAAGTTAGCTAGACTTCTATAAAAAGGATAGTGCGCATATAAATATGCCTTATAATAAAGATTAAAGGATCACGTAGAATATACTCACGATGGTCATCCTTGGCCTCCAAAGAGTCATCTTCCTTGTACCAGATATAGTCCTGAGTCAAGGTTGAGCGAAGCCGCATGAACTCTCGACGGACTTCTTGGAGACGCAGTAACTGTTGTCTGGCGCACAGCTGTCGACCGATTATGAATAGCTGATACTCGGCCGTGTTCTCGGGAAGTAGTCGGTCCGGCTGCAGCCCCAGTCCGAGTTCATCTCGGGATTCAATACCTTGGTGTAATGAAGGGATCGACATTCTGAGTGGAATTGTTTTCACTTGGACAGGCAGTGAGCCTGTTGTTTCTTTATGCCGGTATATCAGCGACGGTTGACTTGCGTGAAAGAACTATGGTGCAGACAAGTTCACACGATGATTTGTTGGTATCTATATCAAAGCTATCGTTCCCCACAATAAGATTATTTGTATAAGACCCTAACCCTTGTGTTGTCGCATGAAGGATTCATAGTGATAGTTGTACAAGATCGCTAAGCAATGAAGCACAGCATTTGCGGAAGACATGGCAGTGAATCAATGACGTCCCCCCAGATAAGTAAGGGACCTTTTGTCGTCTGTTGTTGAAACACGAGCACACTGAATGAAGCTGGGGGGCCCAGATCTCGTTTTGTAGACTGCGTCTTCCGAGCCTTGAATTATCTCCATCAGCTGCGCATGTACGTAGATATATGCTTTGTCTTCCGGTTGTAAATGTGCTTGCTACCTTTCTTTTTGCCTCAGGTGAGCTGGCAGAGGGCACAGGGTCAACTTTGTTCTCGCAATGGAGAACAGCATGCTCAACGAGGAAAGTCATTTCGTCCAAGAACGATCATCGGCTGCTGTATTCTATCAAGCATGGGAATCGCGTCACCTTTCAGTCCTCGTGTCTTAAATAAGTGGATCCAGGCCCGAGGGACCTTTTGTTAGCCTATGTCAGAATTAAACTTCTGACCACATGCATTTAGTGCTAGAAATAGAGCGCCGAGTAGAAGCCCAGTTGTAAAAAGTTCCAATGCCATTGATAAGGGGAAAGAGGGCAGAAGGGGGAAGGGGGAAGAAGGGGGAAGGGGGAAGGAGAGAGATAAGGTAGAGGACAAAACCGGCAACCGCTTTTAATCCATTTCATGATTTCGAGACCGAGAATGCGTCAAGAAATGAGCCATGGAAAGAGCCAGATAGACGGACATGGCGGCAACTTTGATGCAACAAGCTGGCAATTGAAACTTGCAGCAGCACGGTGTACAGGGATCATGGAAGTATGGAAAGAGACTCTACCAAGGTAACTGCTTGTTTTCTTTTTCAAGGCTCCTTCTAGGAACCTTTGTGCAGCAACTGCCAAGGTCTGGATAGCCAAGTTATTTACTTCATCGATTGCTTCGGATTAGATTGTCGACATCAGCTCACATACAAACGAACTTTCCGGCGTTCTCTCGCTTCACTGCGCTCGGAGCCGGGCTTCATATTATCTGCTAGCTTTCTAGTAATGCCCATAGGCGTTCCTGGATTTCACCTCATAGCGTAAAGAGGACCCGCGGACTTGGCGCAAATAGGGGAACAAGCTGCTTAACCTATACTTGCATCGTAAGCTATAGCTTAGCCAAGTCCTTTCTTTCTGCTTTTTTCATTCTATCACTGTAAGAAGTTAATGCCCCGGCTATGTGTCGGTCTGGAACATGGGAATGAGTCTTTCCAGGCTAGCCGACTTCTAGTGAACTTCTAGTCGGGATCTCCACTCTATTGACCGTCTTCGGAGGCATACATCGATATTATCGTGTGGTGTATGGTCTGAGGGCCAAGGTGGAATTACAAGTGATCCTCGATAAATCGTTCACACATCATACTTCTCTGCTTCTTGCCCCCCCCCTGTTATTTACCTGATTTCTATCCCGCATCTTGATATACCAGCTGTATACAAAAGGCCTAGAGAGGTGAATAAACCTCTCTCGTGACAGCGGAGTAGTGCTATTTGTCTCAATGCGTCTGTACAGAGTACTGGCTAGGCCTGTTTTCCCTGATATAGTTAGTTGTTTCTCTTAGTCCGCTCCTTGCGCCTGTACTACACTCTTTGGCGATTTCTATGGTGTTTATGCTCCATGTGTGATATTAACCTTTACAGAAGTCCCTCGAGTCAGTTGCTCCGAGAAACGGGGACTCACTCCCTCCCCTGTTTAAACCTTCATTCTGACATCTTTAGTGTCTTATTATTTGTGTACTGTGCCTTTTCTTTCAGTTGTTTTGTGCAAAGCAGACTGTTTGATTGGCTGGTTAAAGCGATAGCCTATTCGTTCACTACCTCTACTTAGAAGTGTGGTTATTGGCTATAGCAGCCGACTGGCCTTGTTCCTTTTCAGATTGCGATATTGCCGTCTGCATTTGGTGTGGTGATCTCTGATCTCGGCAGCCTAGTTTGTAGCTAATATATGTTGACATATTGTTGTCTCTTTCATGACAGTCTTTGTAAGTGCTTCTGGGAGTGGTCGTCAAGTTAAGCCTCGCAAAGCCAAGCAAAAGCCAAGAAGTGTCAAGGTGCAGGGCCAAGAGAGCCAAGCAGATGAGCAACGCCATTAATAGGGGTTTCGGATTGTATATAGTCCCCCACTCGAACAATGAGCCCTTCTTAGTGCTGTAGAGTTCGTCCCCTCTAGTGGCCAAGAAAATAAATCACCGACGGAGCTTACCATTACCACCGCCGTTCTTCCGCCCCCGCCATGCCATTCCATGCCATGAACTCTTATCAGGTGTATAAAAACCGCTAATAACTAAAAAGGAACTTTAAAGACTGACCGTTGGAGATAGCAGGGACAAACTGCAACTGCAGCAGCGACTACCACTGTTCTGTGGCGCATCGTGTGTTGAGCATCGTGACAGTATCAGCCACGCCACGAGATCCTCACCCTACTTGCCCCAGTCGAGACGTGTAGTCCGAATGTCAAAGAAAGGAACTTTTTTTGTCCGTCCGATATCTAAGAATGTTGCACTCTTTCCAAGATAACAGCGAGTTTATCCCACGTCCGTCTTGCTATCTTTCCCATCCATCCCACACTTACATCATGTCACGTCACTGATGCTCTTTGCTGGCGATCTAACATTAAGTTTAAACTTCCTGCAAGGTTTGCTTGTTCTCCTGCCTCTTTAGGAAATCGTGTCGGAGAACACCACGAGAAAGGAACGAGAGATATAATGAGAGAGGGGAGCGAGGGGGGGTGACGCGATGTAAAAGTCAAAGACCCTAGCTTGCCATGTCTCGATTGGCTTTATAGACTGGGGAGGATCGCGGTTCTATCACTGGACTGGGCCTGGTTCACAGATAGAGATAGAGATAGAGATGCAGAAGGAACTACCTCTACACATGTGAAAGCTTCAATATTTTTACACTTAGTTCTCTATCATACTTGGACGCTCGCCGGGAGGGAGTACTCTGACTGGGGTGGAGACCGGGTGTCGTTACTACTTACAAGTACAGGCGCCGGATCAGCCTCTAATCGGACACCCCAGGCTTAGTTTAGTCGATTCACAAGGCGTAGCTAACTAACTATATGGCACCAATAGGCCATTACAAGGATTTTCTTTTGTCTTGCACAGCGTTACTCTTTTTGGTCTGCGTCAAAAGAGGCATCCTAACAACACGACTGGACGAGTACATGGCACTACGCTACATATTTACACCTTCGTCCGTCCGTTCAACAGTATAAGACCCCCGACTCGTCTCAGCCCGTTCTTTGATACAGCTTCTCGTTCTCTCCCTTTCTGCAGCCACACATTCCAAAACACGCCACGAGTCAGCCCTCTTATCCACTCCTTTCCCTTCATTTTCTTTTTTGCCTGGCTGCTGGCTTTCCTTCTCAAGGGACCTTCTTTTCTCTCTCTTGTGAACCAGCAACAACCTCTGAAAATGGGCTTCTCCTGGCGCGGAAAACAGGGCGATGGGTCTGCAGCTGAGAGCGATGCTGCGACCAGAACGTCAAGCGTCGACGTCTCCGACCGTCTTACCCGCATTCGCAAGATCTCCAAGTGGGATCCATTCTTGGATATCGAGACGCTCGACGAAGTTGACGAAACGCTGCAGTCTGGCGACGCGGAAAAAGAAACCGCTGTTGAGCAGACCTTGTATGAGGACAACTCACCGTACGCCGAGGTCCGAGCTGGTGTAAGTGGTTCTTTCCATTTTGTGTATTTCTTGCTTTGTTTGGCACCTTCCATTTTCTTTCCCATTGCAACTGCTTGTTTTGAAACAAGCTTGCTTCTTTCTGCATCTGATCTCTTTCTTGCACCTTCTGTTTTTGGAGGAGAGGGGGGGATATCTGATCTACATGGCACCTCTCCGAAACAACTTAGCTAACAAAGCTTCTTTCAATAGGTCCCCAACACCGACGACCCTGACACTCCCTGCAGCACTATCCGTGCTTGGGTAATTGGTAGTATTCTTTGTACCGTTGTTGCAGCTTGCAACATCCTTCTGGGTCTGCGTCGTTCTCCTATCACCATCTCGGCCACTGTTGTCCAGTTGATCTGCTACCCGTAAGTTGCCATTATATGATTCTGTCTGTCTGTGGCTCCGGTTCCCTGCTAACACTTGTGGTCCTTGTTCTTCTCTCTAGTATTGGCGTTGCTTGGGGAAAGTTTATGCCCAACTATGACTTCCACCTCTTTGGCGAGGTTATTCCTCTGAACCCTGGCGAGTTCACCGTCAAGGAACACACGGTCATTACCATAATGACTGCTGCCGGTGCCACTTCCTCGTATGCTATTGATATTCTCCTGGCCCAAGAGCTGTTCTACAACCAGTTCTTCGGCTGGGGCTTCCAGATCCTCCTCATCATTTCCACTCAGGCCATGGGCTTCGGTCTTGCCGGCGTTCTTCGTCGTTTTCTAGTCTGGCCCGCTTCCATGATCTGGCCTGCCAACCTGATTTTCACCACCGTCATGTTTTCGCTGCATGACCATTCTCCTTCCGATCCGTCTCTCACCAACGGCTGGGCCATGGGCCGTTACACCTTCTTCATCGTTGTTGCTGGCTGCACGTTTGTTTACGAGTGGATTCCTCAGGTCATTGCGCAGTTCCTCCAAGTCTTCACCTTTGCTACCTGGTTTGCCCCCAACAATGTCCTTGTCAACCAGCTTTTCGGAGGCCAAACCGGCCTTGGCTTACTTCCCATCTCGTTTGACTGGTCGGTGATTTCCGGCTTCTTGCTCTCCCCTCTCCAGACTCCTGCTTTTGCCATCTGGAACGTCGCGTTTGGCATCTTCACGATGCTGCTGGGCTGCATTGGCTTGGCGTATGCTGGTCCCGAATACATGAAGTATCTGCCCATTTCCGCCAACAGAAACTTTGATCACTTTGCTCAGCCCTACAACACTTCTCGCATCTTGACCCCCACGTTTGAGTTCAACGAGACTGCCTACCAGGAGTACTCTCCTCTTCTGCTGGGCCCTGCCTTCTCCCTGTCCTATGGCATGGGCTTCGCCGGCTTGGTTTCTACCATTGTTCACGTTGCTCTATTCTACGGCCAAGACATCATTGCTCGTACCCAAGACCTCAAGTACGAGCCCCCGGATGTTCACCTGAAGCTCATGCGCCGGTACAAGGAGGCGCCCGAATGGTGGTTCATGAGCATTTTCGGACTGTCCTTTGCGTTCGGCATGGTTGCGTCACAAGTATGGTCTACCCATCTGCCGTGGTGGGCCTACATTGTTTGCATCCTCATTGCTGTCTTCTTCATTCTTCCCGTGGGCATCATTCAAGCCATCACCAACCAGCAGACTGGCCTCAACGTCATCACGGAAATGATCATTGGTTACATGCTGCCTGGTCGCCCCATTGCCATGATGTTGTTCAAGTCCTGGGGCTACATGACGTGCTACAATGGTCTTGCGTATATCTCTGATATGAAGATTGGCCACTACATGAAGATCCCCCCTCGCACCATGTTTGCTGCGCAAGCCTTTGCTGTTATCTGGCTATCCTTTGTCCAGATTGCCACGTACAACTTCCTCCGCGACAATGTTGACGGCATCTGCACTCCCGCCCAGTCGCAGGGCCTGACCTGCCCTGGTGCTCGCACCTTTTACAATGCCTCTGTTATCTGGGGTGTCATTGGCCCCAAGCGCATTTTCGGGGCTGGCGCTGTCTATGACTGGACCAACTGGATGTGGTTGATTGGCTTTGTTCTTCCGGTTGCCCAATACTTTCTGGCCCGCCGCTACCCCCGCAGCTTCATCCGTTACGTGTTCTTCCCCGCCATCTTTGGAGCCGCAAGCATGATTCCCCCGGCTACCACGTGGTACCTGGCCCAGTGGTGCATTGTTGGTCTCCTGTTCAACTCTTTCATCCGCGGCCGCTGGAACGGCTGGTGGACTCGCTACAACTATGTGCTGTCTGGTGCTCTGGACATTGGCACGGCACTCTGCATCGTCGCCGTCGCTCTGGGTCTGGGTCTGGGCAACGCCAACTTCCCCGATTGGTGGGGTAACACCGTCTTCAACAACAACCTGGACGCTAACGAGGCAGCTGTGACCAAGTTGCTACCTGATGATGGTTCTTTCATTGGGCCCTCGTCGTGGTAAACGAGTGCTCGGTGGGTTGGTTGCTGCTGGTGCGTTTAATGGTCCGATATGAGAGACGAGGTAGCTTTCAAATCTACCTGCGTCTCTAACAAAATGTTATGATAATGGGAACATGACGGTCACGTGTACAGACGGCGTTGGTAACTTGTACATAATGCGAGGATGGTGTAGTGTGGTTGGTTGTGTTTCTTGTCTTTCTTTTCCTGTACATACTATTTTCATGGATTTCTTCTTGTTATTTTTCAATGTATTATTCTGGTCTAAATCTCACCGGCCACGTGTCAATTAAGTTTCCACTCTGCCATATATATGTGTTGCTCTTGCTTCAGTTTTTAAGGCTTGAAGAAATGTACAAGTTACTCACGTCGTCACACAAACTTGGTAAAGGCAAGTGCAAACGCAAGCACCACAGTATCTACCGTGCACGCACGCAGGCCTTGTACCACTGTCGGACACTTTTGGCCCTGCAAACCTCTTAACCACATGTTGCACTCCTGCATTTAACCCAAGCAACTACTTTACGCGAAACGCCAGGCACCGGGCGCGTTTGCACTTCCTTCCACAGTTGAAAGGAAGACTCTCGACTTTCCACTTTAGGATCAAGTCACAGTAACGAAAAAAGTCAGCTGGCAACATAGCACATATTTTGATGGCCCGACCCCTGCTTCTCTTTTCTTGTGACGATACATTGAATGGATTTGTAGACGTCGTCTTTCCTTTGTTAATTTCTTAAAGCCTGCCTTAAACAAAGAAAAAACTACCTGCAAAGCCACCACCCCCCTTTTTCTTCTTCTTTCCCCAACTTTGGGATCGTCTTTTCTGTCGCTACGTTTCTTGTTCGAAGCTACCCAAATCATTTGGTCACCATATCTCCAACTCTAATCAAAGACTTGAGCTTCTCTTTCGTAAGTCAGGCCCATGAAATGTACCGCTGTTCTTTCAACCGTCGTCGGCACAGTTGCCAAGCTAACAGCAAGCTATAGCCAGTCACCCATGCCTTCACATAAAAGGCGACACCAGCCTCACGACGACAGCGACGATGATTCCGACGTAGACACCCCGGCATCTTCCTCAGGAAGCCCCAACTCGCATCGCAAACGACCCCGAGTCGACGAACCAGACCCAGACCTCCCGACATCACAACCGAACGGCACCCAAAACGAGGAAGATGCTTCTGATGACGACAACGCCCTCCAGGGCGAGCGTGGCCACACGCCCCCACGCACACAATACGAAATCATGCGCGATGCCGACTGGCAACATTTGCAGCATGAAGAGCTTGACGATCGCATTGCTACACAAAAGGTGCTTGGGCGGCCCGTTCAACCCGGCTCCAATAATGCCGCCGAGAGCGGCATCATCGAGTCCGTGACCTGTGTCAACTTCATGTGCCACGAACGTCTCCATGTTGAACTTGGCCCGCTGATCAATTTTGTTGTTGGCGAAAATGGCAGTGGCAAGAGCGCTGTACTCACTGCCATCACTCTGTGTCTCGGCGCGAAAGCCAGCTCGACCAACCGTGGTGGAAGTCTCAAGGCCTTCATCAAAGAAGGCAAAGAGTCATCGCTTATCCAAGTCAAGTTGAGGAATCGTGGAGATGGTGCGTACCAACCTGACGTCTACGGAAACTCCATTGTGGTCGAACGCCATTTCAACAAAGCTGGCATATCCGGGTTCAAAATAAAAAATGGAATGGGAAGCCGCACGGTTTCAACCACACGCCAAACAATCGACGACATAGTTGAGCACTTTTGCTTGCAGGTTGACAACCCTTTGAACATTCTTTCCCAGGACAATGCCCGCCAGTTCTTGAACTCTGCATCTGGTTCCGTGAAATACAAATACTTTGTTCAGGGCGTCCAACTTGAATCGCTTGATCGCGACTATCGTCTCATCGAAGAGTCTCTCGAAAACACCGATGCAAAACTCAACTCCCACGACGGCCATTTGGAGCGTCTCAAGTCCGATGCCGACCAGGCCCATCGTCTGGCGAACATTGTTCGCGGAAACAATCAGATGCGCGAAAACCTGCAGGTCATTCGCCACAAGCTCATCTGGTCCCAGGTCATCAAAATGGAAGAGGCTACCATTGAAGAAAATCAAAAGCTCGAGGCACAAGAAAACAGGGTTCGACAGCTCGAGCAACAACGACAGAATTCACTCTCTAATATCGATACTATCATGAGCCGCATTCTCAAATTCAAAGAAGATCTCGCTACAACCTCTCAGGACTCGGAAGCATTTGAAGAGGAGCTTGCAGAGATAGAGGCCGAGTACAGCAGAATCAAAGAGACTGTTCAAAAGCTTCACCAAGAAGAACGCCAGGCCCAGAGCCAGTGGCAGGCAGCCCGAGAGGAGATTCGCCACACCCAGGAGAAAATCAAAGAAGAAGAGGCTCGTCTCAATGCTGCTACAGGCGATGCCCGAGCCAAGAAACAAGAAGAGCTTGACGACGCCAAAACAAAACTACAAGAAAACATCGATGCCTGTAGCGAACTTCGCGGATCACTGCCTGATCTTTACCAAAACCTCGAAGCCGCCAAATCCGACCTAGGCCGTGTTGAAAAAGAAGCAATGTCCAAAAGCGCGGAAATCAACGATATTGATGAAGAAATTAACCGACTTCATCGTGCCAAAACCAATTTCCTTGATGCCTTCCCAGCGAATATGGCCCGGCTAATGTTTCTCATTGACAAAGAATCCGGGTGGTCGCACAAGCCCATAGGTCCCATCGGCCGATTTGTTGCTTTGAAGCGTCCCGAGTGGTCATCCATCATAGAGAAGTTTCTTGGCCAAACCCCTCAGGCTTTCCTAGTCCAAACAAAATCAGACATGGACCGGCTGAGAAACCTCATGGGCACAGCAGGCGTGAGAAACTGCCCGATTATCAAAACCTTTGGGCAAACTCTCGATCTTACGGGCAAGGAGCCGGATCCCCAGTACGATACCATTCTGCGAGTACTCGACTTTGATAACACAACAGTTCGCGATGCTCTCATTATCAATCACTCCATTGAGCAAGTCATTCTCATCAAAAACCGTTCCGAAGCAGAGTCTGTCATCTTTGAGAAGAAACCAAGAAACTCTGCGGGGTGTCTATGTTTTCATGACCATGCCTCCAAGCGTGGATCTGGTCTCATGCTATCTTCCCGGGATGGTTCGAACTTCAGCACGTCGCCCATCGACCGTTTCAATGGCAGTCCACGTTTACGCTCTGATACCGAAGATCAGATCAAACGTCGCCAAGAACACAAGGAGCACCTCACCTCCGACCACCGTGAGATACAGCAAAGAGTCAATGATACAAAGGCTGTGTGTCAGAAACACAAAAATGACATTGCAAAAGTCGAATACGACATCAAGAATCTTGATTCGAAACAGCGACAAACGCGAAACCTCATCACCGATCTTGAGACCGAACTGGACAGTTTTGAGAGCGGCGATCACCATCTTCGCATGCTCCGTGCTACGCTTAAAGATTCCCAAGACAGCGAGCAACACCATGGCACCCAATATGGCGCTCTTGTTGATCGCAAGGGCAAAGAGTCCGATACAATGCAAGAGGTTTTGGTCCGGGTAAAAGCGGCCCGTCAACAAAAATCAGAGTTCAAGCAAAAAATCGAAAAAGCTAAAGGCAAAGTCTCTACCAATGAAGATGCCTTGCGGATGGCTCAGGTAGATAAGATCGACACTCAGGAATCCCTTGAGAGAGCCACTTTACAACTCGATCAAATCCGCGAACAGGCAGCGAAGAAGCATTCTCATGCCTTGAAATTGGAACAGGATGCTCTTGCTGTGACCCCGGGGCGTATAGAGATGGGCCCGGGTGAAAACCTTGAAAGTCTCGGTGTCAAGTTCAAGACTCTGCAGAAACAACTTAAAGAGCTGGAAAGCAGACTTGGCGGCACACCTGAGCAGATTGTCCAAAAAGAGAAGATTGCCATGCAGAAATACAACGAGGGCAAGAATCTCTTCCAAGAACTGCTATTGACACAAAAGGCACTGAGGCGGGCGCTCACCGATCGTATCGAGCGCTGGCGATACTTTCAACGCCACCTTTCAGCCCGGACGCGTGTCAATTTCTCATACCTGCTTAGTGAAAGAGGCTTCCGTGGCAAGATGATCATTGACCATCGCTCCAAGATTCTCGTCCTCCAAGTCGAGCCGGATGAGCATCGCAAGAACGGCAAAGGTCGCAGTACGAATACCTTGTCTGGCGGTGAAAAGTCATTTTCTTCCATTTGCATGCTGCTTTCTATTTGGGAGGCCATGGGCTCATCGATACGCTGCCTTGATGAGTTTGACGTCTTCATGGATAACGTCAACCGTGCCATCAGTACGAACATGCTGGTAAGTGTTATTCATCCCTAGGCCTTTCTTCATATGATTCTACAGTAACTCGTTACTAACATGCAGGCTATAGATTACCGCAGCAAGACGTTCTGTTTCGAGACAATACATCCTCATCACGCCCAATGCCATTGAAGGACGGGCCGAACTTGATAAGGATGTCAAGATTATCCGTCTTACGGACCCTCGCCAACGACAACTCACGTCCATGGTGTAGTTCTCGAGCTTTTGTCATTTTCTTTGCTTCAGTCTGGAGGGTTTCTAGGGGGGTGTCAAGAGGTGATGCGGGATATGGTCATCTAGATGTGGCTTGTTTTTTAAGGTGCAAACCTGTATATACCCATGTGATCAGGCAGTTATATTTTGACATTCATTCGTGTTGTTATTTCGTGTTCCCGGATAGTCACTTTAATTCAACCACTTGCATAGTTTGGATGGCACATGCCGCAAATCCCCAGATGTATTGAGAGGAATCTTCCCGTTAGCCCACCTATTTACATAAAATAATGATTCCAGCTCCAGCGTCCCGGTTTATATTCTCATCCCTTTGCTGCGCAGCACATTCAGAGCAGCGCTGGCCGTAAATCCAGTCCATTGGCCCACGGCGCCCATCACATTGCCTAACGCCGAGGTTTCGCGCAACCGACGGTTCAGGAATTCTCTAGTGTCGGCAAAATCGATTGAGCGGTCGTTCGTCATAAACAGTTCGGAGGACGCATAGATCATGCTTAGTGAGCCACGCTTGGTATACCATGATGGGTCAACCGAGACGTCACCGGCCAGGAAGTAGATTTCGTCTGTCAGAGCGCCCAGCTCTTTCACAGACTCGGGAAAGTATGGAGGTTGTGCCATAAGTGCCAGGGCCTGTTGATTGCAGATAGCAAGAGTGTTAGCTGTATGGGGGCACTTCTCAAGTTTGCAAAAGTAAGAACATGTTCGGGGATACTGACATCCTGCCACTTGTGAACCACCTCACTATTACCCTTCAACCGCTGCCATGTCAGTGCCTCTACCCGCCCCTTAACACATGAACTCTTTGCCGTTTCCTCATTCAGCAAAGCCTTGCTCTGGTCTGCCAACGCCAGCCGCTTATGAACCAGGTGCCAGCGCACAAGTGCAAACGCGCCGTCTGCCACTGCTGCGGTCGTAATTTCGGGGAACCCAGCTTCGCGGGCACCTACGGAAAGCGCAGCAGCTGTGAAGCCTAGTTCGGGCACGTGATTATACGCAGCACTCAGTATTTGGTTTTCGGTCGGGGTGAATTGCTTGCTGGAGGGCTCCGGATGATCATATGAGTGATAGAGACGGGCACCAGACATGATCTGAGTGCGGGCTAAGCACTGGGTATTTAGGGAAGCTATACGCATAGCCTGTCGTCGCATGGAAAGAGCCATTTTGGCAAGGTATGAAAGGTCACACGGATTTGTGTGGTGATTGGTAGGGCTGGGTTATGTCAATCAATTAAGACCAGTAGGAACATGGCGATAGAGATCGAGATCGGAACAGTTGAAGTTCGGTTTGAATTTAGTTTCTTGATTTTGCGGGTCCTCCAGGGTTGGGGTTGTTGACCCTACAGTTACACAATGAGACTCCAGGTTGTACAAGACAAAGAAACGTTTTAACATGAGAGGTTTATGACGCCGGGCTTCGTGTCGTAATTTTCTCTTGACAATCTAAGCAGATGAACTGAAATGGTACTTGACTGGTAAAATAGATGTAAATTGACAGCCAGGCCTACAATTGGACACAGTGTCGACGTATTTCATCAGTAGAATAACATCCATGGGCAATCAATCATTCATGTCTGGTCTCATTGAAAAAGTAACGACAGGATTGTTGTTGAAACAAAGTTCAATCTAATAAGACCGAAGATCACAAGGCCTCTCTCTGCTGATAATCTTTGAAGAGTGGAAGTCGGACGTGAACAGGAAGCAAGTTGTTCCAGTTCCAGAATATGTACATGTATAAAAGCGGGTCCTTACGCGTTGATGGCTTTTTCCAGCCTCGTGGGCCAAGGCTCAGAAAGCAGGGCCAAGGCTTGGAAACGCGCTAGCCACCTCGTCCACCCTTGCAGCCTTGCGGGTTGTGAGCTTCCCCTTCCTTCATTTTCAGCGCAGCCTTTTCTTCCTTGTTTTGTTTTTATCGCTTTCATCACCACAACATTTGAACAACACATCCATCACTCAGAAATATTATCTCATCACTGCAACTTCAACATCCTTCTTTAACTGCAACTCAGTTTTGCAGTCCCTTTGCACTGTTGACGAACAACTCTTCGTCTGAACGACTCGGACTATCAAAGTGTGAGTTATCCTTGAATCCCCTCTGTCACGATGTGTTTTGCTTTATCGGTGTCTTGAGCGCGGCTATTCGACGGCCAATCGCTTCAAGGATGGTCCTCGCGTTATCTTCTCTGCTTGATTGCAATGCAGTCTCGTGCGTTTCGGCTGGCTGGGGATCTACTTTTTGTCCCCGGCGAAGATGTCCACGATGAAGTCCCTCTGTCAACTTTCCATGAGCACCTTGCCTACATATCATTCCATACGCATTCGGCCGCTCTGCGACGTCAACTTTGGGGCTTCATTCAGGTGCAGCTTTCTGCGAACCATCGCGCTGCCTTGACGAGCATTTGGTCTTTTGATCTGGTCTTTCTGGTCCATTGGTTTACTTGGGGTTGGTTGGTCTGGCTGGCTATTGGGGTCATGGTTCTGGCATGGCATGGCATGGGCTTGACATGTATTCTCTGATACGATGCTCCTTGTGGGCAACTGGGTGGGGATAAAGATGACATTGGGGGAATTGGCTTTCGCTCTGCTTCTGCGTCTGCACCTGGTTCTGTCTTTGCTACCATGTGTAGCTTGAGCAGGTCGTCTGCAGTTCCAGTCTCAGCTCCAGCTCATGTGTACCGGCCCGGGTCAAGAAGGCCATCTTCCCTATCTATACCATAGCCATTTGAACCGTTACCTCCTGTTGCTGCACTTCCTCTGCATTCTCTTCCAACCAGGCTTTCATGGCCCAGGCTTTCATGGCCTGCTTGCTTCTCTGCTGTGCGCCTGATGCACTGAGAAGATCTCTCAGGGCCTCTCAATTGACGCCAATTTGCACCAACACCAACACCAACACCACACCACCTCCTACCAGCCCACCCATCTTTTACACCTACTGCCCTCACCCCCACGGCCACATTTTCCTGGCATACAGTGCTTTGAAATCATCTGGAAGCCTCTCATTCCTCTACAAACAGCAAACACGAAGGCCACATCATGTATGTGTGTGTCCTGTACTCTGACTCTTTCGTCTCCGTGCTGCTGTTTTGTGTTACACCATCAAAATGTTTCTGATGTTTGTTTGGCCAACCAAACTTCTTCCTAATGAGAGAGTCCGCCAATCTACCCCAGCCCTCACCTCATGTCCACCACCCGAAAGTCAACAGCGGCTCCATCCAACTCTCCGTATCACCTGCACAAGCCTTGGACTCCCTTCCCCCAGTCCAGCCGATTTATCTGTTACGAATACGGCCACATCCCCGTTGTCGAGCCATTGTAATGGAGCTGGCCACAGGAACTGCTGTGCTGTTTCTGCCCACATCAAATGTCCGACTTCGCTTCAAGCTCTATATGGCCCATCCTGAAGTATCAGGAGGGCCTGGATTTAGCATCGAGCACTACCAGGTGAATCGTTTTGCCGAGAAAGAAGAAAGCCATCTGTAACAAGCGAACTGGAGTCCAACCAACAACTACACCCTTCCATCAAACCCTGCCACCCACGCAGAGGGAGAGACAGACAGGCGGAACGACACACAAGCAAAACACACAGCAGTTCACCGCTTGTTCTCCTGCTCCCTGTTTTGCTACAAAGCACCTTGTTCGACAAGATAGATCGTTTACATGCAGCCACTAACAATCATGTATAGAAATCTAACTGTGACGCCTGAGATATCCCAACAGGCGTACATTTCCCGGCATCGACTGTATTCTTCACCGTTGGAGATTTGCCCGACGTCCATTCGCGGGTCTGATATCCTCAATCTTAACACATAATCCTAGTGTCAACGTCTTCTGCCAACCCGACTATTACAATGGGTAAGTGTTTTCCCCGGCTTGTCTTGTTGTTAAATCAAGCTTGCATCGATGTTCATCCGCCATCCACTTCACAACAACGGACGGAAAAAGAGACCCAACACGATGCATACCCTCGAGCGCCAAACATGAACCAAGTGGATTCTCACAGGTGCAGCCTTTGATACAAACATCCGCCCTCCTGATCCGCTTTGGAACCTGTGCTTCAATGTAATAATATGCATCGCTATGCATAGCCCTGCGTGCAGAGCCCGTGGTTACGGAGTAGGCACATATGTTGCTCTGGTAGACGCTGCGCCTGCAGGCAGGTTGTATAACCAATTGTGTGGTTTGCGCCAAAATGAGCATGGCTATTCCAATGGAATAGCTGCTCACATCAGCCCAGGGCAGCACAGCGCAGCACAGCACACCACAGCACACCACAGCGCAGTCCGTGCTATGGCCATTCCAGCATTTTGTATATAGAATGGGAAGTCCCAACTTGTCTATGCTTCTGCCAGTGCCATCAGCTTCCTAATCTTCAACTTCGGTTGTCTTCTGGAACCATACAGCATTGTGAATACCCTGAATCCTGCGATTACCGTTACATACCACCGCTGCTGCACTGCACCCTTCCAGATTTCCACTATACGAGACAACAGTGGCTCTTTTCAACACATCTTACCTTGGAGCCATAGGTTCGTCTTAAAAACGGAGCTTACAGACCGAGTTCGAGTCATAGGAGGTCTGTTATATCTCACTTGAGTGGTGTGATGCATACAAGCTTCCATCATCCCCCCCCTCCTAGGCATTTGACTCGGCCTTGGCCTCGGCCTCGACCCAGAAATTTTACCGTTGCACATTTTTTTTCTTCACACCCCTTTGTCCTCTGTCGCCACCTTTTCCCACTCAATATGCACATGGCTGTCTGTCTGTCTGATGATTAGGACTCGTGGCCACTCAGCGGTACAGCAGAAGCTCCTCCTGTGAAGTCACAGTTATCTCCCGTACTGGCTAATTGTGTAGACCAACATAATTTTAAAGTACTGTGCAAGATGCACTGAGCTATTGTATTGGCTGGCCTCGGAGTGCACCCTTTCCCACTATTCGTTCAATCAGTCCCGTCTCTGCAGATAGATTTTTAGTTTGCACTGAGGCTTTTGGATCTCGCACAAAAGGCGCTTCTGCTGTCGATCATATCCGTACCTTCGCTGCCTATAACCTACTCCGGCCCTCATTCTCTTCATTAATCATCATCAAGTACTATCTTTGTACACCTGACGGCTTTTGTTGAGTCACTAACCTGTCTTCTCTCTGTAGCTGACTCTACTGACAACTATCGCCCTGTAAGTCTTTACTCCCTCCTCCATCCAGAGTGCTTTCCACAGCTTGTTTGCGCCTGGAAATCTCCGATGCTGTGGTTTGGCTGCATTATTCCCAAAAGCTTCATTTACTCCAAAGTGAAGGTGCTTGCGTTGCCATGGGTCTGCACCTTCCTTTTGCTCTTGGCTTTGCTTGTCGCCCTCTCTTTGCGTCTTTGTGTCTTTGCGTCTTTGGCAATCAGCTGTCCTTCCCTCTTTCATAATGAAGCTACTTGTCATGATACCATTTTTCTCTCGTTAATGGCATTAGCTCACATGGCTTACGATTTTCAGGTGGTCTCCAACGACCAGCAGCGCGAAAGATCACGGTCTCCCCGTCGCGGACGTTCCCGCAGCCCTGGAAGATCGGGTCGTCGTCGGTCCTTTTCTCCTCGCAGCCGGTCACGTGGTGATCGAGGCGAAAGCCGTGACGATCATCGCCGCAACCGCGATCGCTCCCCGATGATGCAGCAGTCTGGCCCCCCCTCGGGTGCTGGTGCTGGCGGCCCCGGCTCCAACTACGGAGGTCCCGGCCCGAACAGATCTTACGATGATGGCCGCCCATCTCGCGATACCATGATTAACAACATGCGTGACTCGTCCCAGCAGGACCGCCGCGTTTACGTCGGCAACCTTGCCTACGACGTCAAGTGGCATCACCTGAAAGACTTTATGCGTCAATGTAAGTCACCGCTTTGGTCCTCCCTCCCCGCACTTCTTCCTATTGGACAGACTCATCTAACTTTTGTACTTTAGCTGGTGAGGTTCTTTTTGCTGATGTTCTTCTGTTGCCAAACGGAATGTCGAAGGTGGGCACTTATATTTGATTCATGGCTTGGATTTTGGTCTATGGCTTCCCCTTTTGCATGTTCTTTCACTTTATCCCCCCATCTCCCCCCTCCCCTCCCCTCCTCTCCTCCCCCCCCCCCCTTTTGGATTTGATGGGATTGTTGGATTGACGGGTTGGAATCATGAATGTCCTTGGATGATGTAGGGATGCGGGTAAGTCTTTTCAGCTCCTCTCTCCGGTTATTGTGTGATTGCCTGCTAACATCAATGACCAGAATTGTGGAATACGCCACCAGAGAACAGGCTCAAAACGCTGTTCAGACTCTGAGCAACAAGAATCTGATGGGCCGTTTGATCTATGTTCGTGAGGTACGTCACCGTTATATGACATGTTTATTATAGTACTTGGCTAAACAATAATCTAATAGGATCGTGAGGCTGAGCCTCGCTTCCTCAATGCTGGCGGCAACACCCGTGGTGGCTTCGGAGGCGGCATGCCTCAGGGAGGCTTTGCTGGTGGCTACAACATGGGCGGCCCTCCCAGCGCTCAAGGTCGCCAGATCTACATTAGCAACGTTTGTTCTCTCCTTTCTCTTTCTCATCAGCCAGAAAATATCATACTGACTTCCGCATAGCTTTCGTACAACATCGGCTGGCAGGATTTGAAGGATCTGTTCCGCCAGGCTGGTAAGTCTCCCGGTCACTCATGTCCCGCATTCATGATCAGGATACTAACCAAACACTTACCATGCATGTATAGCCCAGAACGGCAATGTCCTTCGTGCCGATATCCAGTCCGGCCCAGATGGTCGTCCCAAAGGTTCCGGAATCGTTGTTTTCGAGAGCCCCGATGACGCTCGCAATGCTATCCAGCAGTTCAATGGTTACGAGTGGCAGGGTCGCATCATTGAAGTCCGCGAAGACCGCTATGCAGGAAACAGCATGGGCGGCGGCTTTGGTGGCCGTGGTGGATTCCAAGGTGGCCGTGGCGGCTTCAACAACTTCGGACCTCCTCGTGGTGGTTTCGGAGGCCGTGGGGGCTTTGGGGGTGGTTTTGGCGGCCGTGGCGGTTTCCAGGGAGGCCCTGGCCACCCCGGTGGGTTTGAGAATCATAACCCTCCACCTTCTGCTCCCCCGAATCCTTTCACGGACTTTGCGACCGCTGGCAATGAGCCGAGTGACACTATCTACGTCAGAAACGTAAGTCATCCGTTTTTGTCAATTCATCATGACGAAATTACTAACCTTCCATATAGCTCCCTTGGTCAACTAGCAACGAAGATCTTGTTGATCTGTTTGTTACCATTGGCAAGGTTGAACAAGCGGAGATACAGTATGAGCCTAGTGGCCGTTCCCGTGGTACTGGTGTCGTGCGCTTTGATGGCCTCGAGAACGCTGAGACTGCTATTTCCAAGTTCCAGGGTTATCAGTATGGTGGTCGCGCGTTGAGTTTGAGCTTTGTCAAGTACATGAACCAAAACTCAGGAAGCGTGCCGCTGCCTACCAATGCCACTCCTAACAGCATGATGGGAGGTCCTATGGAGACTGATCATCATAGCGGCATGAACATGAACCAGGACCAAATTATGTAGACATAGTGTTCTCACATTTCTTTTTTTTGGAACATTAATGAGCTTTGTCTAGCTGTCGATGTACCATTGTTTGCTCTTTCACTTTCTTCTTTTAATTATCCATCCATGCCATGATTTCTTGCATGGCCTCCCTTTGTTGTCTTCATTGCTTTCTCTGGTACTTTCTTTGGTACTTTTGGTTGTGTTGTTCCTACATTTGTTCTCTTATATATTTTCAATGTTGGATATGTCTACCAGGCCGCATAGTGCATCTTTCTAGTCTTATTTGTTTTCAAGGAGTCACTCAGAGATACTTTGGTGATAGTGGAAGAAAAAGGACACCACCACCTGGTGATAATTCACCATTCATCATAACAGCAAAAGTTGAACTCTGATGTACTGTGATCAACCTGAACTCGTCAACTTCACTCATCGATCGATACGTGATGATTGTATACTACATATGATTGAGGTGTGGCACGAGTATGGTGACATACGAAAGATAGCCCAACACAGTGATGAGGTGTATTCATGGTATTGTAGGTGACGTCAACTTTTTCAGATGGTATATCTTACATGCGTGTCAAGCCTGCGTTATCGTTTGCGCTAATAGTTGAGATACAGAATGCGCCGAACAAAGCGACCCCTGTGAGTATAGACATTACGAAGAAATCTTTGCCAGTTTAAAAAAAAAACACTCGTTTATCGTGTCATCAAGATGTAGATACTGCTGTGGTCGTCTTCTTCTTCTTGGCCTTGGCCTTCTTCTTGCTCCGATCTCTGGGCTTCAGTGCCACCATACCGGCCTTGCAAATATCCGAATACCGACCATAGAACCGTTCCAGGTATTCAGGCTGGACGATTGTTGATAGCTTGATTTTCTCGTTGCGCTTTGATTTGGACTTGCCGTTCGTCGCTCTGATGATGAGGGGGAGGGGCTTGACGAGGTTGAGGTCGGGCGTCGGGTTTTCTTCTGTCGCAGCTGGAGTATCCTGGCCGTACGTAACTATGCGATCGAGAATATTAGATCGTTGACTGTATGGTATGGGATAGGGCAAGAAGAACACATACGACGCTTCTGCACGAGATAAATTGACCCGTGATCCTTGGGCTTCTTATCGTCGAAGAGCGCCGCTAATCGAGAGAAGAACTAAATGAGGTCAGAATATCAGCATAGGTAAGTAGGGGAGACCAAGCGTGTGCTCACATCGTCGTTCGACAAGTGACTGGATGCCATCTTGATTTGCTTCTGCGGTATGTCAACGACATCATGATGCCTTCGTGGTCAGACAGGAACGAACTTTAGTGAAGGTTGAAGCAGAGGGGCCAGATGACAAGGTACCTTACTAACATTGTGAGCCGTACATTTCTAACAAATATGTTAAGGAAGAACCTTGACAGCTGTGGGCCCATTTACCCTTCCTAAACGGGGTGATAAGAGCGATAAGCCCAATAATTCATCCCAATCCCTAAAAAAAGTTTGGAACCATGCGAAAAATGCTGCGTACAGTTTATCGTCACAGCCAAGCTCTACAAAGTGAACTCTCTTCAATTTCTTTCAATTTCTTTCTCTTTGTGCAAGCATCATGTTTGCTTCCTCTAAGCGCAAAAACTCGGAGCCCTTCGAGGGAGGCCGATCATCCAAAGTGTTAAAGCAACAAATTGCCGAAGACGATGCCGCCATTCGCGACCTTGAAAAGAAACTCGGTATCAAAAAGAGCCGAAAGTCGATTCCCAAGTCTTTTAAAGATGACGGCCTAGGGGATCTATTTGGAGACGACTTCGAGAAATCCGACGAGGAAAATGTAGAGCAGTCTAAGCAAAAGGCCGAATACGATTCATGGCTAGCCTCCAAACGTGCGACAGCCAACGAAAGCAAGGCCTGGACACCAGCACGCAAGACGAAAAGTGTGGTGAAAGATGATGCTTCGTCCTCTGAGGAAAACGAAAAGTCCGATGGTTTCGAAGGCTTCGAAGACGACAACGACAGCGCCGATGACGACGACGACGATATGGAAGACGCATCTGACAACGACGACGACGACGACGATAGCGACGAAGAAGACAAAGAAGCACTCGGTTTAGACGACGATGACCTCGACTCTGACGATTTTGATGACGATATCGGTGACGACAGCAACAACGAAGAGGAGGAACAACATACTCCCAGAGTTCGTGAAAACCCATACACAGCTCCGACAGATGGTCGAGTTGCTGAGAAATACATTCCTCCGTCGTTGCGCAATGCCGCACTTGGCTCGTCTGAAGCAGCCTCTCGACTACAACGACAGCTTCAGGGTTATTTCAACAGGCTATCGGAATCGAACATGCTTGGAATCCTGAAAGATGTTGAAAAGATCTATACCAACCATGCACGAGGTGATGCCAACAATGCCATGATCGACGCTCTCATGATGCAGGTCTGCAATCCGGCTACACTACCAGACACCTTCTACGTTCTTACCGCCGGCTTTGCTGCAGCTGTGTACAAGGTCATCGGAGAAAGCTTTGGTTCTCAACTCGTCACGAAAGTTATCGAGCTTTTCCAGAAGGAGTATGAAGTTGCGCGCAACATAGAGGGCCAAGCTTCGAAGCATACATCCAACCTTTTGACCTTCATGTCAGAGCTCTATGTGTTCCAGGTCGTTGGTTGCAACATGATTTTCGACTTCATCCGCCTGCTTCTAGACGACATCACGGAGCTAAGTACGGAATTAATCCTCCGAATTGTGCGCATAGCTGGAAAGTACATGCGCAAAGACGATCCACAGGCCCTCAAAGACATTGTATCCGCCTTGGGCACTCCGTCCGTTACGAAAGGAGACAAGGAAATCTCTGTCCGTACCAAATTCATGATTGAGACTATCACGGATCTGAAAAACAACAAGCTGAAAGCTGGTGTGCAAGAGTCGGCGGTCGTAGCCGACCACGTTTCTCGTATGCGTCGAATCTTGGGTTCCCTAAACCAAAGACGCCTTGCCGCAAATGGCCCTCTACGAGTTGGCCTCCGGGACATCGCACTGGCTGAGACCAAGGGAAAGTGGTGGCTCACCGGAGCAAGCTTTGCCGACCCTCGCAAATCACGGGCTACCGCAGAGGATGGCTCTGCCGTCGCTCTTAGCAAAAAAGAAACCACCCAACCCACGCTCGATGACGGCTATGCCTCAACGGATAGCGAAGATTACGAGTTTTGGTTGCCAGAAAACAAACTACGACAACTCGCCATTGAACAAGGCCTCAAGAAAGACGTACAGCAAACCATCATGATTGCAATTGCGGGCTCTGCTAATCTTGATGATGCGGTGGTCCATTTCCGGAAACTAAATTTGAACAAGACGCATCGCTGCGAGGTGGCACTTGTGCTGATGACCTGCGCTTCAAGTGAACACCCTTACAACCCGTTCTATGCTGCTGTTGCGAAACGATTGGCATCTGATGGCCGTATCCGCTATGCGTATAGAAGCCAGCTTCTATCTGTGTTCCGGAGATTAGGAGAGTCTCTGTTTGACGAGGAGGAGGATGGTGATGATGATATGTTGGGCTTGGATGATAACAGGCTATCCAACATTGGAAAGTTTGTGGGCTCTCTGATCATTGATGGCTCCATGTCACTGCAGTCTCTAAAGGCATTGGACTTCCCGACCATGCAAAAAAAGAGCGCAATTTTGGTGGGCCAAATCCTGAAAAGCATTTTCGCAGAAGCCATCAAAATCGGCAAAGTGAAGGACAGCAAAGGAAACAGGAGAGGGCCTGAAGAGACTTTGAAACGGGTACTGAAGGATACAGATGGCACACCACTTGCCTCAAGTCTCCAGTTCATGCTGGCCAAGTTACTGAAGTCCGGAAAAATGAGCAAGGAAGAGACAAAGGCATGTAAAGCAGCACGAACGGTGTTGGAGCAACAAAATATGTAATGCATTGGTTGTATTGCTGTAGGCTAGTGGATATTGACAAACAAGCAAATAATCTATATTATATTAGTTGATTGATAAGAAAGGCATCATCATCATCGGCTTGGCTTGTCTGCAACACCACTGTGGCGGTAGTTAAAGTAGGGAAGTGGTTGCGCCCATGCCCCTTGCAGGTGTGGCGCTCACGTCGTCAATGCTGTGGCGCATGCGCTTGAACTTGTCTTGAGTTTGACCGCGGGAATGGTCGGAATTCTGGCAAGCTTCGGTCCCGCCTTCCGTATTGGCTGCAGCCTTAGCTTAGTAGTTTTTTTTTGGGGCCTTGGAAAATACCGGACCCAGAAAAAAAAACTGGCCTCACAGCAGCCCGCTGGTAGCCACAATAGAAGCATGCGGCTACTTAGAAGTTACTATAGCCTTCTTAATGGTGGAAAAAGGCTCGGCTGAACTTCGTTTACACCCAGCCGCGACGTCGTTTTTCACTCGCATTTCAGTAAAGCTTCCCATATCGCCCTCCTCTGCTTCCTTTTTCGCGAACTTGTGATAACCGCTTTTTTGCCAATCGTCACTGTTTACGAGATCTCTCGTCTTGTTGTTTTTTTTTTCATAATGCTTTCGAGCTCTTTAATACCCCGCGTTGCCGCTCGTTCGGCCTTCAGACAGACTGGGTGAGTCAAACTTGTGATTTGTTTGCTTATGGCCGACCGGCGTTTGTTTGCTCGGAGTAAAAATCTTTGAAAGTCCCTCGCCGACCGCATAGCCGCAACCCGATTAGAGATCAAGATCGCCAGCTTCTCATTCCGGATTCCCTATTTACTGCTTTACTGGCGCTTTCCGATACCACAATAGCTAACTGAGTGTCGTTACAGTGCCGTCGCCCCTTCAAAATGGGTGCGCCTGTATTCTTCTGCCACTGGTATGCGTCCGATTATCTCGACCACGTTACTTTGAATCAAAGACGATATTTGCTATATCTCGCCACGATTTGAACAACAGTCGCATCATATACATCTGCCAACATACACTAACACACCTGCTACTCTAGAGCAGAAGGACCTTGTCATCATTGGTGGTGGTGTTGCTGGTTACGTCGCTGCCATCAAGGCCGGCCAGGAGGGTCTTAAGGTACGCGGGATAACATTCAAGTCCACACTCTTCAACATATCGCATATGCTCCCAGGACATTTCTAACCCATCCTTTGCTTATAGGTCACTTGCATTGAGAAGCGTGGCACCCTCGGTGGTACCTGCCTGAATGTTGGCTGCATTCCTTCAAAATCGCTGCTCAACAACTCCCACCTCTATCACACTATCCTCCACGACTCCAAGAACCGTGGCATTGATGTCGGTGATGTCAAGCTGAACCTTGCCAACCTCATGAAGGCTAAGGAGACTTCGGTCTCTGGCCTGACCAAGGGTATTGAGTTTCTTCTGAAGAAGAACAACGTCGAATACCTGAAGGGTACCGGCTCCTTCATCAACGAGAACGACATCAAGGTTGAGCTCAACGACGGCGGTGAGACCACTGTTTCTGGCAAGAACGTCCTGATTGCCACTGGATCTGAGGCCACTCCTTTCCCCGGCCTTGAGATTGACGAGGAGCGTGTCATCACCAGCACCGGTGCCCTGTCCCTGAAGAAGGTTCCCGAGTCTATGATCATCATTGGTGGTGGTATCATCGGCCTGGAGATGGGCTCCGTCTGGTCCCGTCTGGGCGCCAAAGTCACCGTTGTCGAGTTCCTGAACCAGATTGGTGGCCCCGGTATGGATACCGAGATCTCCAAATCTGCCCAGAAGCTTCTGAAGAAGCAGGGTATCGACTTCAAGCTCGGCACCAAGGTTATGGGCGGTGACAAGAGCGGTGAGAAGGTCCAGCTGCAAATCGAGTCTGCCAAGGGTGGCAAGGCCGAGACTGTAAGTTTAACCCATGACATTGACATTTCATTATACTCTGATAGTTGCGCTAACGCTGTTTTCCAAAATATAGCTGGATGCCGAGGTTGTCCTGGTTGCCATTGGTCGCCGCCCCTACACTGGTGCTCTGGGTCTTGAGAACACCCCCGTTGAGCTGGATGAGCGTGGCCGTGTCATCATCGACTCCGAGTTCCGGACTTCCGTTCCTCACATTCGCTGTGTTGGTGACGCCACCTTCGGCCCCATGCTGGCTCACAAGGCCGAAGAGGAGGCCGTTGCTGTCGTTGAGTACATCACCAAGGGCCACGGCCATGTCAACTACGGTGTCATTCCCTCCGTCATGTACACCCACCCCGAGGTCTCGTGGGTTGGCCAGACTGAGCAGGATCTGAAGGCTGCTGGTATTCCCTACAACGTTGGAACTTTCCCCTTCAGCGCCAACTCCCGTGCCAAGACCAACCAGGATTCTGACGGTATGGTCAAGATGCTGGCTGATCCCGAGACTGACAGACTACTGGGTGTTCACATAATCGGCCCCAACGCAGGTGAGATGATTGCCGAGGGTGCCCTGGCTCTAGAGTACGGCGCCTCTACTGAGGACATTGCCCGGACGTGCCATGCCCACCCTACTCTGGCTGAGGCTTTCAAGGAGGCTGCCATGGCTACCCACTCCAAGGCCATCCATTTCTAAGCGATGCAAAGCAAAGCCAAACAAACGTTTAGCACACGCATAGCATAGATTGCAGTTTCTGCCGCAACATAATTGTACAATGATTTCTGACACTACTCCCAATGTATTTCTTTCTTTCTTTTAAAACCATGAGGTGCCTACGCGTGTGTTGGGCTACATGTATATGTATGTAATGAGCCTCGACAACTCGAGAACAAAGGCGTGCGTGTGCAATGTCGGCGGAAGGAAACAAATGCGAATCCCAGAAGCTTCATCACAAACAACATGCCGACAAGAAAGCATTGAAATTCGCTGGAGCGGACAGGCGGTCGGTCGGGGTTTAAATTGTCTGCCGTTCAAATAGGCGGTAATTAAACCTTGGAGTGTGAAGCCTTAGTTCATCACAAGTCAGGAGATCAGCCTGTAAAAGGTGAGCGATGCAGGGAAAGGGGGTTGTTGTTCTCTCTTGTCTTGCCCACGGATTCAGTTGGCAGCTTGGACCCATGGGGATTTGGCAGTAGTCTAGCGTGGCGGAGTACGCGTAGTATTCCATCCCCTTGCAGCCAGTGAAACTTCCACAGTCCATCACAAGTACTAGTTGGCTGGCTGCCTGGCTATGTCGTGGTCCCGGGTCAGCCGTAGGCTTTCTGGAAGACTGGAACGGCTGGAACAACTGGAACTATCAGGGTTTAGGGGATGATCAGGAGAAAGTAAATGAAAAGAGCAGAGCAAACAGTCGGCTGGCTATTGGTGCAAGCAATGCTAGAAAGGAGAAGGTTAACGAAGAGGATGGTTACACATGGACAGATGAGATGATTCGGATAAGAAAACACCAGATGTAGCAAAGCACAGCACAGAAAACAGCAGGTACACAAAGCAAAGGCGCAGTACAGCGATAAGCAAACATATTGAGTTGGGAAGGCAGTTGTTATCCGATTTATTGTGATGGTAAATATTTAATTCTTAATGCTTGCTGAATTTATTGTTCGTTCCTTACCGCACCGTCCCACTAAATTCGAGCCCCAAGCCGCCCCTGTCTAGGCTGCGTGCTTAGCTTCTTGAAGCAAGTACCAAGTACCAAGATACGATATGGTACGTGTGCACATGCATACAAAACCAAGTACCAAATTTTGCCAAGCCAAGATCTTGTGTGGATTACTACCTCTATTGGCCTGATCAGGTACGAAGAGTGTGCACCCCTGGTTTTGACCATGTAGAGTTAACGATTCCTTGGTGAGAAAATACAAGCTAGGCAAGAAGGCAACAAGCTTTGGATTCAACCTGGCCAGATCCACTGAATCTCCCATAAAGACCCTTCTTGTCTCTCATCTGTTCTAACCCTCTCCCGCTCTGAAGATTTGCTATATATATACAAGATACATAATTCCGTGGCGTTTCCTACGGTCGTGTCGTGTCTGCAATTTTTTTTACCTCATCTTGCTTTTTCTCCAAGTTTCCCACTCAAATTGGCAGCCGATCTCCCTCCGTCAACACAACATCCTCTTCGACCACATCAGTCACCACGCCACACCGACAAATGCGCTCCGTCGTCCATACTATACATTTGCTTCGCTAACCACTCTGTTGCCTCTTGTCTTCATCTGCTCGCTGAATTGAAACCTGAAGCACCCAGGCCAAGGCGCGTTGCACCAACTCGACATCTACACAACCCAGCGAGACGGAATACCGTCTCTTTCAATACCAGACCCAGCATATCACGACGCCATCCCAAACAACATACAATGGCGCCAACATCGAATGCGCCCAAACGCAAGCGGGAGTACCCCTTGATGACAGCTGATGATGTCAAGGCCCAAATCGCCGAGGGCCATTCTATGGTCATCTTCGAAAACTATGTATTGAAGATCGACGCTTGGATTCCCTACCACCCCGGTGGTGACTTGGCTGTTTATCATATGATTGGCCGTGATGCCACTGATGAGATGATCGCGTAAGTACTCCTTGAGCGCTACATACCCCATCGCTTCCCTGTAAATCGGTCTCTCTAACCACTTCTCTCGTCACAGATTGCACTCCCCCGAAGCCCGCGCCATCATGGCTCGTTATAGAGTCGGCCGTATTGAAGGCCGCTGGACTAACCTCCTGCCCCCGATTTCCGGCGGAAAATATCTGACCAAAGCCGAACTTGCGGAAAAGAGCCTTTCCAGTTCTTCCAGTGACAGCAGCTCCGCGCCCCCGTCTCCCACGTTCGATAAGGAGCCCGCATCAGGTCTCCGTGGTCGGAAAACTACCGGCTTAAAAGAGCCTGCTGTCCGAGGCACCTCCGTATCTTCAATTGAAGACGAGGAGCTCAAGATCCCCATGGACGGGATGACATACCTGGATCTCGAGACAAAGAAGGCCATATCCCTGGACTTGGACAAGTACCCCTCCCTCGACGATGAAACCCAAACCATGATTGTCGACAAATATCGGGAACTTCACCAAAAGGTCAAAGATGCTGGCCTGTACAAGTTGCGCCCGATGTCCTACGTCGTCGAATTTGCGCGATATGTGACTTTCTTTTCACTCAGCTTGTATCTCCTACATCTGGGATGGTACTGCAGTAGTGCGCTTCTGCTTGGTATCTTCTGGCACCAATTGTCATTCTTCGGCCATGACTCGGGTCACATGGCCATCTCACACAACTTCACCATTGATACGTTTCTGGGTATTATGGTTGCTGATTTTGTTGGTGGTCTGTCTCTGGGTTGGTGGAAATGGAGTCACAATGTCCACCACATTGTCACCAACCATCCTGAACATGACCCTGACAACCAGCATCTGCCGTTCTTGGCCGTGTCCCACCGTTTTTTCGAAAACCTGTGGTCGACCTACCACAAGAAGATTCTTTCCTATGACTGGTTTGCGCAGAAGATCATCCGCTGGCAAGCATACCTCTATTACCCAATCATCGCCTTTGGTCGTTTCAATCTTTACATTCAAGGCATGATTTTCTTAATCAAGGGTACTGGTCCCACAAAGGGTCAAGCCTGGTGGTGCCGCTGGCTTGAGCTTGTTGGTATGACCTTCTTCTGGTACTGGTTTGGATACTGCCTTGTATACAAGAGCATCGATGGAGGCTGGAACCGCCTCGTCTTTGTCCTCATCAGTCACATGGCCACGACTCCTCTGCACCTCCAAATCACCCTGTCCCACTTTGCCATGAGCACCATGGATTTGGGTCCTGCCGAATCCTTCCCTCAAAAGATGATGCGTACCACTATGGACATTGACTGCCCTCAATGGATGGACTTTGTTCATGGTGGCCTACAGTTCCAGGCCGTCCACCATCTTTTCCCTCGCATTCCTCGCCACAACCTTCGCGACGCGCAGAAGCTGGTTCTAGAGTTTTGCAAGGAGACAAAGATTCCGTATGCCTTCTTCGGCTTTGCTAACGCCAACGTGCAAATGCTTGGTCATTTGGCTGATGTTTCTCGCCAGGGCCAGATTCTAGCCAAGTGCAAGCAAACCATGATTGACCGCAACGAAATCCTCGGTCACCACCACTGAAACTGAGCTTGGCTTTCTTGAAGAGAACGGCGGTTTATGCACCTGGCAGACATCACGGCGCTTTTCGGTTCATGTATTTTTTTTGTCTTTAGTTCTTAGAGGCGGGATCGGTTGCTTTGATTTCCTGGGTTCTTTATTATACATATAATCTTCATGCGGTACCTTACTCTAACACGTTTAATTCGTTGCTTAATCTTGAAATGAAAAAGGCGGTTGACGTATTTGCAGTACATGCAGAAGACAATACGTTTGTCAGTAACACAACGTTATCATGAGAAACACCATGACCGAGGAGATGTTGACCAAAAAGCCAGTGTTGTGACAGCTGTCAGCAGCTGCCAGTGTCTGTGAGCGCCTGTGCCAAGATGGGAACATCTAACCCCAAACGATAACAAGGTTAAGATCGGGGGAGGTCACATATCATGACCTCTTCGCTGACATCAAGCTTATACAAACGTATAAAATTTCCAAGGGCCACAGCACAGCGGCCTGATGACCCCTTCCTCTGATCTCCCATCACGACCGAGACTCGAGCTAAAGGAGGACTCGAGTTTTACAACCACTCTTGTCTTTGTTTACTGAGAATCCCACCATATATGCCTCACTTATCTCATGGTGATTTGCTCTCCTAATTTCAACTTGGCCTCTTTTCTCTGTAGCGGACTGAAAGAACAAGGCACCAGTCAAAATCGACCACATCGCACGCTGCTCTCCAAAAGCCTTCGGTTACAAAGCCATCGAAGCCCATTTTTTCCTATTTGCTAGCATAGCCCCTCCTCGCTTTTCGTCTCGCTTCTTCATCATATCGTTGATACCTTCAGTTTAAAGCTTCCTCTTCACTTCTAGCTTTCGCTAGCTATTTATACGGCTTCATTTAATACGTCATCTTGTCATCTCCCCCCCTCCCCCCCTCGCTCCCGCATCCATGGATAATTCCATCCAGCGGGCTTTAGGTGACAAGTTTTACGACAAGCGCAAGATTGGCGCACTTGAGTAAGTTGCTTGAATACACTCCAAGTCACGCCACTGCCGGCGCAATGCCATGTAGCCCTTTGTGAGTCCAGGCTTCACAGCAAACTGACAGGCCCATTCATCTTCATCTAGTCTTGAGAGGGTCGTTCGAAACCTTGTTGCCGTCCAGGACTATGAAACCATTGATATCATCATAGACCAGCTCTGTAATGACTTCGCCTATCAAAGCTCTATACCACATGCCAGGAATGGCGGTCTGATAGGCCTTGCTGCTGCAGCCATCGCCCTAGGTCATGTATGCAACCCTAATATCATCTCATCACCAGTTCTACGTCTTGTCTGTGCATGGCCAATGATCACAACCTAACGTACCATGTTTTACAGGAACTTCCGCAATATCTCAGGAAACTAATCCCACCAGTTCTGGCTTGCTTCACAGATCCCGAGGCTAGAGTCCGGTACTATGCTTGTGAGTCAATGTATAACATTGCCAAGGTGGCCAAAGGAGAGATCCTCTACTTCTTCAACCATCTTTTTGACTGCTTGTGCAAGCTGTGCACTGATCATGAGCTGTCGGTCAAGAACGGAGCTGAACTGCTGGATCGTCTGATCAAAGATATCGTGTCAGAGAACGCTGTTGAATACAAATCCGTGGTTCCCACGGAGAGGTCGGCAGATGCCGACCAAGATGAGCCGGATGAGTATGAACTGGCCTTTTCTCTGGCAAAGTTTATCCCTCTGTTGAAGGAGAGAATACTGGTGACGAATCCCAATGCCCGTCAGTTCCTAGTTGGCTGGATTGTGCTTCTCGACGGAATCCCCAACCTCGAACTGGTATCCTATCTACCCGACTTCCTGACCGGGCTATTGCGCTTTCTCAGTGACAAGAACCGGGACGTCCACATTGCGACCCGCCGGTGTTTGGATCGTTTCCTCAACGAGATCAAGCGTATTGCGAGAATAAGAAAGGGAATCGCAGAAAGTAAAAAGTCACACGAAGGAGGGAAGCGAAAACGTGTCGAATCTGTCGATAGTGACAGTGGCCAGATAGACCTGGAAGATGGCGACCATCTTGACAGTGACGAGTACGACGACGATGACGACAACAATGACGAAATAGACGAAAGTGAGGAAGAGTGGCAGCCAGGCCAGGACGTTGAGATTGACTATTCCAGAATTCTGGACATTCTGTCTAGCACGCTCGAGCCCGAAACCTCCTCAGGTAAGCCACCCTCTCTCTGTCTCTTTCTCTCTCTCTCTCTCTCTCTCTCTCTGTCTCCCAGCCTCTCACCTGGCACTCTTGTGGAGATTTCTTGGCCCTAAAAGACACGCATACTAACGTGTAGTCGACCATCTAGAAGAAGATTCGATACTAGAATCTCTTTGCTGGACCATCGAATTCCTCAACATCTGTCCAGAGGAAGTCCTTCCATTTACGCCCAGAATTCTAGCTCATATGTTGCCAGCAATTGCCAGTGAAGTGGAAAGCATTCGACAAGCTGCCTCTCGTCTGAACACTTCGTTGATGAACTACGTGAGCTCTCTCGGCGACGGCACTTCGCCAAGCAATAGAGCTGTGTCTGGGACACTGCCGGCCCAACAAACTTTAGGAATACATAGTCGTGATCAGGAGACGACCCGCGCTCCAACTCCAACTCAAAGCCAAGCCACTGCATCTGCTGCGGCTGCGGCTGCATCTTCAAAGTCAAAGGCCACTGCCACTGCCACTACACCAGGGCCTCTGAAATCAGCTTCGTCGCCCTCCCCTTCGGACACTGCCACTCCATCTTTGAATCTCAACTACGCAGCGGCTGTCAACTCTCTCACTCTTCTCTTCCTCAACGATCATGAAGAAACCAGGGTTGCCGCCTTGACATGGCTGCTTATGCTTCACCAAAGATCTTCTCGCAAGGTGTTGACCTTTAACGACATCACATTCCCTGCGCTCCTGAAGACTCTTTCTGATACCTCCGAGGCTGTTGTCACAAAGGACCTGCAACTTCTTTCACAGATCGCCTGTAGTAGCGAGGATGATTACTTCACCAAGTTTATGGTAGATCTGCTCCGCCTGTTCTTTTCCGACCGCAACCTGTTGGAAACGAGAGGAAATCTCATCATCAGACAGTTGTGTGTCAATCTCAGTCCAGAGAAAATCTACCGGACGCTGGCCGATTGCATTGAGAAGGAGGATGATATTGAGTTTGCGAGCATTATGGTGCAGAATCTCAACAACAATCTTATTACCGCACCACAATTGACGGAGCTTCGCAAACGCCTTCGAAATCTTGATACCAAGGTACGTTCTTGCTTCGAACAGCCTACATCATGTGGTTTATCCCATGGACATACACTGACAGTAAACACAGGATGGCCAAACATTGTTCGTGGCCCTCTTCCGCTCTTGGTGCTTCAACTCTGTGGCCACATTCTCTCTGTGTCTCTTGGCTCAAGCCTACGAACAGGCATACCACCTACTTCAAATATTGTGCGTCTTCAAGTTGCTGAAATGATGCTGGCATATTCCCAAGTTACCGAGTTACTGACATCTGGTTTAGTGCCGAGTTTGACATGACGGTCAATCTTTTAATTCAGATTGATAAGCTTGTCCAACTTATTGAGTCGCCAATGTTTACTTGCAAGTCCGCCCACATGTGTATTCAATTTAAATGTCATGCTAACTGTTTGCCCTCTTACTTAGACCTTCGTCTTCAGTTGCTCGAGCCTGAGAGATACCCTTATCTCTACAAGTGTCTCTACGGTCTTTTGATGCTTCTCCCTCAGTCGTCTGCTTTTGCCGCACTAAAGAACCGATTGAACAGCGTTAGCAGCATGGGTTACTTACATATTCCTCAGCGATCGTGCGTATTCACACATTATCTCGCCGTTTCGTCTGACAATTCTAACAAATACATCGCCACATAGGTCTACGTCTGTCCAGGGCTCATCATCAAGCAACTTCGAGAGAGCCAATCGTCTCAAGGGTCGAGATGATAACAGCATCCGGTGGGGGGAACTCCTCGAAAAGTTCCGCACTGTCCAAGAGAGATCTCGTAGAGCCCAGGGACGAGGTGGAACTGGACATGAAGAAGGCTATCCACTTGGTTTTGGTGATCTTAAAATTGATCCGAACGGGAAGCCACGTGAGCGTGGTCAGAATTCTCAACTTGCTGTCGGAAGAGATACCGGGCCTATGCCAAGCGCACCGGCTCCTAAGCCGAGATCGGGTCTTGGCCGGCAATTTGGTCGGCTTGGCGGAGCAGTCTCTGGACGGGCCAAGAGAGGCCAGTAGGGCCAGTAGGGCCAGTAGAACACATACGTTGGATGTACTCTCTGGTTTGCCAGTCCTGGAGAGTGGGCTGCTGAAAGGAAATCAACGTATCCATCGAGCTTATGTAAATAGCTTCTGCACATGAAGAAAAGCGCACACACACACTGCAAGATCAGTTGTAGTACCGTTTAACGTCCGCGTTCGTCAACATCGGATTGTACACGTAGATGTCATGTCCGCGAGAGAAACATCAAGAAGCAAGGTTCAAATCTACCACGATTGAGACACTATGTGTTATTATATTGATACGCCAATTCGCCTTGGCCTAGCGACGTGACTTTCGTGGAGTCTCCTGCTCGACAAGATTCTCGAACATTGCATCGCGTTCTCTCATCTTGTCTTCGAGGTCTAGGCGGAGGTTCTCCAACTCGGAGCGTGCCATCCGGATATCAGTGGGAAGTCCTTGAAAAGCGGCCAGTTGCGCGTCCAATTCCTTCTTAATAGCAAGGAGCCGCAAGTATTCAGTTTCTTCCGCAACTATGCTGTCAAATGACGGAACGCCGTCGAGGCGTAGCCCAGCCTCGGCCGATGCTGCATGGTCTTGTATCCCAGGTAGCCTCGAAGCAGCTGCCTTGATTTGGCGCTGAGATTCCAGATTGTGACGTGCGAGCTCGGTCGGGTGGCGGTATCCGTCTTGTTGGAGCTCCTGGAGGACTGAGTTGATTTCAGGAAGAGCCTCCTCTTGTATATGCTGCCGAAGCACCTCCACGCGGGAAACCATTTGCTCAGTCTCATATTCTTGGCCCTGGAGACTAGTGATGGTGTACCCAAGAGCTAGAGGTGAAGGTAGAGCAGTTCCGGTAGAGACAGCAAGAGCCGCCATTGCATCTAAAGCGGCAGCACCCTCGTTTGTTAGAGAATCTTCAACGGCTTCAAGCAGAGCGTCGCGCAGAAGTTCTTCGGGCGCATCGCGGCTGGCATGAAACTCGTCCAAAGATGAGGCTTCTGCAACTGCAATAGTATCCCGATCTTCATCAACGGTTTCATTAAGGCTAGCAAGCGCATACAGGGCTTTCAATGTTTCCGGTGTACGCTCGAATGACGGAGGAGCCCGCCCGGGAGCGATAGAGCGATACTTGGCAGTTATCCAAGCATCAACATAGCTCCAGTCACGAGCGGTGGATGCAGCAATGCGTGCGACAGATGGTGAGAAGATGGCATTTGTTGGTAGCAGATGAGACATTGCTGGATATGTTGTTAGTTGATGATGTGATGTGGAGAAATCTGCAAGGTACGGTGAGATCCGAATGGCTTTATTGCCAGCAAACGCGAGATTCAGTGTTGGCCGGCCACTAAGTTTGCATGCATATTGGATTGGATGATCAGGGAAGGAGATGAAGATCTTGGTCCATGCTTCTGAAGCTGGATTTCCCAAGTGTTGTTGGTGTGTGAGAGCTATGAAATGTCCATCAGCAAGGAGAAAATTATTATACACTGCATGTATTCCACAGTAGGGTTAACCTGGTGTATGCCTCCAGGCAAGGCCGAGAACGAGAACCATCTAGCAATATGTAGTAGCCCCACTTTTGCGAGGCAAAATAGCATTAATGTAAGCTAAATTTATATCAAGGTGGCTAAGGCTAAGCCTTAAACACTTGTTCTGTAACAAGTTGGAGCCAATTTGTTAGTAACAGTTGTCCGATTGTGCTTTGGTCTCGTCAGGTTTCAATGTATGCTTTTAAACAGACTCCTTGATATTTCATGTACATGGACTTTCTTTCTTTCTCATTTCTTCTTCTTTTTTTTTCCTTTTCGCTCCTTTCTTGTCAATAGCTGTCTTGCTTCTTTTCCATCACGCACCGTCTTCATCGCACTAGCTTCTGCTTCATTGCCGTCGCCATTTATCCACCTGGATCACCCTCGATCTTTCTGGCCCCTCCGTCACCACCATGCATATGCGAATCCCCCATCTTGCTGTGCTTACGGCCAGCGCCTTGGTCCCCTCAGTCTACGGTCTTTCAGAACGCGACATTCCTTCCGATCTGCCAGTGTCTTCGCTACTCTCTTCTGCCCAGGCCCATCTGTCCAAAGGCGAAACCTCCGACGCTCTGCTCTATTATGACGTCGCCGTCTCCCGCGACCCCTCCAACTACCTCACGATCTTCAAGCGCGCGACAACCTACCTTTCGCTTGGGCGCGTCAACCAGGCAACTGATGACTTCAATCAAATTCTGACGTTGAAGCCCGGCTTCGAGGGTGCTCATCTTCAGCTTGCCAAGATCAAGTCCCGTAATGCCGATTGGGATGGCGCCCGCGCCGAATACAAGCAAGCGCAAAAGACAACCTCATCGCCCGAAGTCATGGAGATGGAAACAGCCGCAAAGGCTGCAGCCTCGGGGATGGCTGCCAGTGAGCGGGGCGATTGGGCTACTTGCGTCTCTGATCTCAGCGTTTCTATTTCTGTTGCCTCCCGGGCTGCTTCTCTACGTGAAGCCCGTTACAAGTGCAGAGCCGAGAAGGGAGATATCGAAGAAGCCACGACCGACTTGCAGCAATTGCTTCACATCCGCCATAGCGACACGCGACCACATCAGATTATCGCGGCGCTCTCGTTCTTCGCATTGGACAATGCGAATGGCGGGATGGAGCAAATTCGCAAATGCTTGCTTTCCGATCCCGACTCCAAAGTCTGCATGGCGCAGCGCCGAATCATGAAAAATACCCAGAAGAGCATCGACAAGGCCCTTAAGTTGATTGATGCAGGACGTTCTTCAGCGGCCATCAAGATCTTGGTGCCTACTGATGCCAATCCTGGCCTGTTGGCTGATGTCAAAACAACTATTGAGGACTTGAAGAAGGAAGACATTCTCCCTGCTGGTATCAACAGTCGCCTTTATCACCGACTTATCGAACAAACTTGCCGAGCATACTATGACGTAAGAACATATTCCCAAACTTAACATCAGCACTTCCCTTTCACGAACTAACATTCATCATTTAATGCAGGCAAGTAGCAAGAAAGCCGAGAATTACTGTCCCGATGCTCTCGCCAACGACGAAAACTCGCTTTACGGTCTTCTTTGGGATGGCAAGAAGAGTATGGAGGCCGAGGACTTTGAAGGCGCAGTGCGAAAGCTTACACAAGCAAATGAAGCCCATCCTGGCAATCGGGACCAGATCCAACGCCTTCTCCAAAAAGCACAGGTCGCTCTTAAGCGTAGCAAGACCAAAGACTACTACAAGGTACTGGGTGTTCCCAATGACGCAGACGAGCGCCTTATCAAGAAGGCATACCGCACACAGAGCAAGGAATACCACCCCGACAAGGCCGTAAAGAAGGGCGTTACCAAGGAACAAGCAGAAAAGAAAATGGCGGCAATCAACGAAGCCTACGAAGTGCTTAGCGATCCAGAACTCCGCCGCAGATTCGATCAAGGCGACGACCCGAACGATCATTCAGGAAACTCAGGCCACCCTGGTGGCGGTCAGCCCTTCGGGGGTTTCAACTTCCAAGGCTTCCCTGGTGGCTTCCCCGGTGGCTTCTCTGGTGGTGGCCAACAATTCCACTTTAGTGGTAACTTCCGGTAGACAAACGTCTATTATTGACGGCCTAGATGTACCACAGGCTGTTTGTTTGGATGCTTTGTTCTATGTATATTTTTCTTCTATTTCCCCGTGCCCGCTCTATCAGACGAGACAACTAGAATATATTATGCGTGGGGTTGTTCGATGGTGCTGGAGCTCAATACCATTCTGTTAGAACATAAAGCTTTGAAATCAAGTTAACGATATTGGTCAATGTATGATATTTCACTAATGCCATTTTGTGTAACAAGTGATACATGACCTATGATGTGAAAAGAAAAGTGTCACAAAAGTGATCTGGAGTACCATTCAACGTTCGGTTTTAGCCACCGTCGGCAACTTATATCTCATCGTGAATTGATGGTAGTAAGTTATATACAAGGTCCATAAACAGGCGCCCTTCATGCTTGTGTTCGCTCATTTGCCCGTCGCTGTCCTATACAACAACCCGAATAGGTATATAGCACTAAGCACACAGTAAAGAACCCAACATATGATGACATGAAGAGGCAGAAAAACGGAAGAAAAACGGCGAGATGGATAAGAAGAAGAATAAAGACGCCCTCAACGTCAGGATCACATCGTTGAAGAGAGAGAGGAAGAAAGAAAATGAGGCGGGGTGGGAGATAGAGGATGCGTGTCTGCAGAGAGATACCCCCCAAAGGTGTTGAGAGGTTGAGGGTACCCTGTTTGAACTGTCAAGGTGTAGTCAGCCAACATCAGGTGTTTTGTTTGCACTGGGGTGATGGCTAAATCGTCTCCAAGCCACAATGTGAAAACAGCGCTGCTCCGCTTGTTTTGATGGTGAATGGTGTTTGTCAGAAGGGTGGTGTCCTGTCAGTTTGGAAGATCAGGCTTGATCGTTGCGGGTGACGAAGTATGATCTTAGAAGTGTTCTGTTAGCTTATTACTTTATTTGCAAGCTGTCGAGGTAAACTTACTTAGAGAACTCGTAGGCGGACCAGCAAATGGCCGTGCTGGGCATAGTGGTGAGGATACGAGGACCAATACCCTTGAAGAAGCCTTTGGCACCCTCGCGGGCAAAGAGGAGCTTGCATCCAGCGATGAATCCATTGACATTCCGTAGCTCAATGTCTGTCGCTGTACCTCTGGTCTGAAGCATCGTTTTGATGACATCCATGGGTGTTGTGAGGGCAGAAGCAAAGCCACCAGCAACAGCACCGGCGGTGCAGTGGGTCCAAGGATCATACTTCTTGGAAGGGTTCATCGTCGTCGATATAGATTCGTATGCGAGAAACTGGAGAGCGGTAAAAGGAACAGTCATCGAGAGAGTGGTGGGGTACGAGACATAGAAGGCGGCAACACCCTCCTTCTGATACACGTAGCGAGCGCAATCGAATATAGACCGGTACATCTGGCGTGAGTTGTGCATCTGCATGCGCTGCTTAATAACATCAAAGGGGTTCATAAGAGCGTCGCTGGCAATGGTAGCACAAGCACCACTGGTGGCTATTTGAAAGTGATTGGTGTCAATAAAGGAGCTTTGCCCCAGGATTATTCCGGCAAGCAAGACTTACCAGCAGCGAGGGGATGATGGACACCAGCTTCATTGCCGCCCATGATATGCTTGACAGCTTCGTAGGTAGCAAAGTAAACAGCGTGAGCAGGGCCTAGAAGCGAGGAACCAAACAAAATATTAGCCAAGAACTTGTGGTCAGTGAGAAAAAAAAATGTAATTAGACGTACCAGCGCCGACAACGACACTAGTCATGCCTCGCCATAAGCTGAGAACACCTTCGGTGGAGGCAATTCTATAGGTTCCCTCAACAACACCATTGTAGACAGCTGAGGGCCGAGGGCTCAACACCTGCATTCTGGTCTGTGATTGAACTGTTAGTATGCCGGATTCGAGGCGATTCCAGGCTTGAAATCGCCTATTGTTCAGTAGCGGGAGTGCGCTTTGGCTTCGAGCAGAGTATTAAGCGGTTGCCAAGAAGAGGTAGACAAGGTCGAGCCAGAGGTCACGCCAATACCAAAGAAGATATGGGAATGGAATATACCTTGATTGCGTCGATGGGGTACATAACAGTGTGTTCCTATGCTGAGAGTTAGCCATTGGCTCAGTTGCGGAGATGTATATCGAGTCGTAGTTGGTTCGTACCGCGATACCGGCAAATGCACCGGCGAGCATGTTTTGGCCCAAGGAGAAGTTGGGCGGCAAAGCTTCATAGCTAGACGATGAAAAGGTATTATAGGTTAGAGTAAAGTCGGTAGAGTACTGGGTGGTTTTCCGTCCTTCGCTTTCTTGATCTGGTGGCACGACGATCTGCCAACTACCACTTGTGTTCGGTAACATATACAGTAGCAGAAACCGAATCCGAAAAAGAAATGCCCTCCGGGAGAAAAAGGAGCCGTCCGTTACTTACTCATATTCCTCTTCTTCCACATGCTTGAGAGCATCCGACTGTGACATTTTAACCACGGCTTCCGACACTTGGCCGGAAGTCTTTTCCTGTAGGGCCGCCAGGTTGTCGTCTGGTAGTTTTTCGCTGGGTGATGGGAGCGAGGTGGCTGCAGAAGCGGACGTTGAGCGGCTCGTCGGCTTCACAATACGCGACTCTAATGAAGCAGCGGTAGCAAGGATCGAGAAGATATAGGTCAATTGGGGGTTGAGAACAATCGGCTGGTGCGTGGCCGAGAGGTCGAGGCGAAGCGAGGCGAGTTGGCCGTGTCGTTGTATGTCGGGAAACGAGAGGTGAAGTTGAGCAAAGAAAAGGGGAGCCAAGCGAAAAAAAGAGCAAAGAAAAAAGAACAAAAACAAAGGCCAGGTATGTTGATGTTGCTTGGGGTTAACGGGTTTCGGAGGGCGACTGTAGATAGTTGACGTGGATGAATGAACGTTTGGCGGAAGGAAGTCCAAATTCAATTCAATGGAGATGTAAAAGCAAAATGTAAACGCAAATGCAGATTGCTGGCCGAAGTTCGAACAAGGCACAATAGGTTCAGTTCAGTCCAACCGCATCGGCGCTTTTTTTCTTCCGTCAGCAGCAGATTTTACCACTTCTCTCGCTAGCTTAGGTGGGGTCAATACACTGCAACTGCACCCTGTTCTTTTTTTTTCTCTACCTTGCTCCAATTCATTTCTTATTGCCCAGACACCCAAACAAACCACGGAAAAGACATGCTGAAGAAAACACAAAGAAAGACATGTGAGAGTGTGAGAGTGTGAGGATGTGAATACTTGCCTAGGACTGATATTCTGATAAAGAAACATGCATAGAAGTCGAAGAATTGGCAGGCAAAGTTGGAGATCTTGTGACTCGGCTACAAATCGTTTTGGATCACTGTAAGTACACAGGTACATACATATAGGTGCCTATGCGCTCTTCACAGGCGTCATCGACACTCTACATTCATATCCGATTTACATAAAAAAACGAGCTAGGCTTGAAACCAATGATCCAAGCTGTATAACACAATCATGATATATCATGTCTACAATAGTGACTTTGCGTGTGTGCGGCGTCGGAGATATCAGGTGGGTCTCAGCTGATCACCAAAGCAAGCGCAAGCCACAGTTCGGCTCAGTAGTGCAACCCTCTAGATACCCAGGCCAGGCACTGGAGCTTTGGCGTGTACAATATTGTACAAGTACGTACTTATTTGTACCCCACCGCCCAAGCATCCCTGCTGTTGCACACATCTTATCAATCTGCCCCAGGGAAGTCAGTCAGTTAGTTAGTTCAGATGGAGCCATCAACGTCCATCATCGCAGGTCAGAATTTTCTCTTTTTCTCCGAGCTACCCACTTCTGTGGAAATTCATGCTCACAGATTTTGATACTGTACGGTGCACTAGGTTTTATGCAAGGAGATCTGAAGAACGTCATATGTTGTATTGCAGAATCACCACATCAAGACTCCGCATACCGAAAGAGATAAAAATAAAAAAAGTTCGTCAAGCTAAAAGTCCAAAACTGGATATCGATCTGATTAAGCTCGAAATGCATAAATACTCTAGAAACTAGAAACCCCCTCTTGGCCGCTGGAATCGCCATCTGGCTACAGAACGTTTCCATTCACACCGGCCTTATGGTTCCACCGAGCCTGTTTCAATTGGCAAATGAGGCCTAGCACACCAGCATCGCCACCGCCAGGTTCATTACCTGCACCCACGGCGCTCTTGTCTTGAGAGTGGGCTTTACCAACAGAGGTCTGCCAAACCGACTCTCCCAAATCACCATCTGAACCGTCGTCCATGTAATTGTCTTGAGATGATTCCTCTACGATGCCGTGACCGAATCCAGTGGTTCGCGAAGTTCGACCTCCGGCACGGTGTATGCTTCGCCCACCTACAAATATGGAACCAGAGGGTTGGTGGCGCGGATCCAGAAGCATAGATCCAAGTGGTGATGGTTGCTGGTCTTGAGCAACAGAGGTAAACCGAGGAACTCGGGCGGTTTGATTGCGGGGGTTCGGCCCACGACCGTGGCTGATGTTATCCTTCCCCATGCGATTGGGTGGAATACTTTCTGCTGTACCAGATGCAGATGCCCTCTCTTCCTCATCATGGAATTGGGGTCTTTGATTTGGTGGGAGATGGCCAGGAATACCCGTCTTGGGATTGATGACATAGTTGTCTAGGAACCCGTAATACGATGCTGCCATCTTTCCATGCTTGGCGGTGTAGTAGCCCCCACGAACATCATCATTGGCAGCCTGTGTTGTTATTCCACGGCCAACTCCTTTCTTGAAATCAAAGACCGCAAACGAGCACACATATCCGAGTCCGTCCACATGGACAGTAAACTCGCGGAAAAAGTCAATAATCTGATCGCTGCACTTGGGCATGGAAGTCCAAAGAACAAGAGGTGTTATGACGATTCCAATTAACTCCTCCAAGAAGACGATTAACTTCATCTTGTACATGTCTGCAAACTCTCGCTTCACATCAAAACTGTGAAGTCGGGTTTCCCATGAGTCGGGCATGTAACGGGTGTACTCAATGACGTTTCTCATGGCATACTCGGGATCGAACACTAGAGTTTCTTCCTGGATAGAGTCGCGTGATCCTTTCCAGATGACACCCAGAATACCCAGGTAAAAGAGTACCGTACGTTCAGGCGTGATTTCGAACCCGAGAAACATCTTCTCATCTAGCAGAGTTGCAATAGCCAAAACCGCAAGAAGAGACCCTGATATGAAGGAGATTGTGCGGAATACACGGTCTGATAACTTCTTGGGGAATTGGTCCAGATAGCGTGTAGCAAAAGGGTAAGACATTTTGAGTCTATCTTCAAAGATGTGTGGTAGCTCATTGAACTCGCGCAATCTCCACTCCGCTAATGGCGTATACCGTCGGGTACTAGCCTTGGAAGGGTCTCTTTGGTATTCCTGGATGATATTAGATATATGAGCAACTTTGATTGAATGACGTGAGAAGCATGAAGCTGGGTGTTTCTTACATTGTAGTATGTGAAAAAGTATACTATGATTGCATAGGCCAGCATGAAAGGTGATAGTATGAGGTTGACGGTAGCCGCAAAAACAAAGCGTTGCCGGAGCTTTTTACTTAGAATAGCGCGTGACTCGACCTTGAGAAAGTCCGGATGGACTTGGCCTCGGTAATCAAAGACAAAATCGATGATGCAGTAGTAAAGATACCATTCAAGGGTACGTGAGAGGACCTGCTTGCGACCCAAGAATGGAACTGTAAACGACACATCCAGAATGTCCTTGTTGACCATGGCAATAAAATAATTATCCCTGCGCATGAGGCGGTTGGCGATATCATGAGCGTCGAGTCTTTCTTTTGATTGGCCGCCCATAAACTGAGCAGGGCCTGGCAATAGATTCAAAGCCGTGGAGGGGTTCGCATCACGAAGAGCCATGATCCGAGCTACAACATCTTGCCAAGATATGGTCTGCATATCCTCTTCCGGGATACATAGCAAATGGATGTAGAAATTGCGGATGTCTAGCAGTCGTCGTGTGTCGGTAAAGAATTGGACGCACTTCCAAATGAAGTAGAAGGTATAAAGCCAAATTCCAATGTTCCACAGACCCGACCAGTTCTGTGTGCACTTGGGAACTATGACATCAGCCAGAGAAGTGCTGTGAGGTATTTTGTAATAAGCAACACATTGTGTGAGAAATGTGAGGAACACAGCAATGAAGGCGGTTTCTCTGTTTGTTGAACGTCAGTCAGTATGCGCTAGGTGAAGAAGGGAGGTTGAAGAATTCTTACACAATGTGTAGCGCCTTATCCACCAGGATACACCATATTCCGTTGCCATCAAAGTAATCATAAACTTCACCCATGAAGCTATCAAGGTTTGTGACGTTGACCCAGTTCCAAAGCGCCTTTTCTCTTGGATTTGATCTAACCGGGTTGATGGTATGGTGAATAGATTGTGTCGTTGTTATTCGAGGAACAGGAACGGAGTCAAATGATGTCCCTGATATGTTCGCTGGTATATGGGGAGGTTGGCGGCCTGTTGAATCAACGCTTCTATTTCCAACTGGGTGTTTGCTCTTTCTCTTGGGGTTGATGGGTGGTGACTGTCCGACTTTGATGGGGGAAACATCTTGAACTTCAACCAAAAGTGATTCTGGGACATCGTTATCGTCGTAGTCGTCGCCTCGCGATCTCCCGCGGGGGTTGGTTGTGAAATGGGATGTGCGATTGAACGGCCTATTTTCTTCCACGAGAGGCAGTTGGTCAAAGGTGACATCATCGTCGAGTGTTCCATCAAACGGTTGGTTGTCCAGGGTCTGTGTGTCCGCCATTTCCGCATCTGGGTTGCGGAGTCGTTTGTAGAAGGACTGGTTGATGCGGCTTGAGTCTCCTTGAAGAAAGGATAGATGTTGGGAATCCATGGTCGGTGGAGGGTCTCATAAGGTATATGACAAGTTATAGACGTGGTAACCGTCTTGTCGGGTTGTTTGGCGGGTGGGCTACCTGATTTGAAGGCAACAGACAATCGAGAGGAGGGCAATAGGCGTCAAGAAATATGAGAGCTTGCGCGGATGGGAAAGTGAAGCTGGTGATTTCGGACAACAAGTTATGGGCGAATGAATAGTTGTGTTGTGTACTGGAAAGGTAGAGTGTATTGTTAGATGACCGGTCGGTTGATATTGCCTTGCCGTATATGCGGGTGCGTGTAGCTAATCACGAGGATGTTTTGATGGATGCATGTAACTGGCTGTTGGGCGAGCGTGGTAAGGCAGATAGATGGAGAAAAGGTACCATGAGATAAGCAATTATGAGATGTGCTTGAAAAATGCTGACCAGGTAAGTAAAATGCAAATGATATGGCAATAGTTACTCCCACGATAGCCTTTCACGTGTCATGAGATGGAATGGAATCGCATGTATACATGCATAGGTGGGTGAACCTAAGTAAGTACATAGCTCGATGTCCTTGAGAAGAAGTGCCCTGTGCGTTTGCTGAGAGATATTATGACATAATGGTGTATTCTGCCGCGCATGGAGCACTCACCGCCTTCCTCATTATCCGTACTACACAAGTCCTTACCCTACGTACCCCTGGCCCAGCTCAAGGTTCACAAAAGATACTGGTGCTGGCTCGCTCAGTGACGCTAGCTCCGTCAACAACCAACACCCATCCTCATCATTATGAAAACATGGACGCTCAACGAAAACTTTCCGTGATTTCTGGAAACTTTCGAGCCAGCGCGGAGGAAAGCCCCATTTCACCTGCTCCGTCGTCTGCTGGTAGCTTACGAGGAGTCACAAACCCTCTCACTTCCAAAGTTACAAGTGTCCTCTCAACCTCATTCGCCGACAGCGAGTTCAGAGACACCTTGACTCTGCTAGACTCTCGTGGAGTTGTCAACACACCCGACACCCGAAGACAACTAAGGCTAGACTTGCAAAAGGAAATCATCGATAGCAATGGCATCATTTTGGATGATTTCGGGCGTGTGGCTGAGGTAAGTTGCTGTGCTATATACATACCTTCTTCTCACTCTCATTCAAGTCAAGACTCCAATACCAGCATCTGACAGTCCCGCATAGCAACTTCGTCGCATTGGAACAACTCTGAACAAACTGAACAAGAGTTACTCTGATATGAAGCTCCAACTACAGGGCGCCCACGATCAATCGGCTCACCTAATGGACGAGTCTTTAGCCTTGCTTGAGAAGCGCAGACATATCGAGGCCAAGCAAGACCTGTTGAACAAGATTCGAGGCCATTTTATTCTTACCCAGGATGAAATTGATGTTCTAAGCTTGTCTTCTGAGCCCGTGAATGACTCGTTCTTTGTTGCTCTAGCCAAGGCAAAGCGCATTCAGAAGGATTCAGAGGCATTGCTTGGTTTTGAGAATCAAACTCTCGGACTGGAGCTTATGGAACAGGTTTCCAAACATGTCAATATGGCGTTCCAAAAGCTGTACAAATGGCTTCAAAGAGAATTCAAGGCTCTAAATCTCGAAAATCCACAACTCCACCCCGCCATTCGAAAGGCTATTCGTGTTCTTGCCGAGCGGCCAACTCTCTTCCAGAACTGTCTTGACTTCTTTGCCGATGCCAGAGAACGCATACTTTCGGACTCGTTCTATGCCGCCCTGACAGGCATGAATACCGCCGGACAGCAAGAGGCTGTTTCCAAACCCATAGAACTTGCTGCCCATGATCCTTTACGATATGTCGGCGATATGCTGGCCTGGACACATTCTGCCGCCGTTGGCGAAAAGGAAGCCCTGGAGGTTCTATTTGTGTCTGAAGGCGATGAGATTGCAAGAGGTCTCGAGACCGGACGTAAGAACGAGATCTGGAGTCTGGTCCGCGATGAGACTGGAAACGAGGAGCCCTTTGATGCCAGTAAGGCCTTGAACGAGCTGGTCGATCGAGACATAGCCGGTGCATCACGGCTTCTCCGTCAGCGAATCCAACAAGTCATTCAGAACAACGAGGACACGATATTGGCCTATAAGTTGGCCAACCTGTTGGGATTCTACAGGGCCATGTTCTCAAAGGTTCTGGGATCCGACTCAACTCTTATTGAGCTAATAGTCAGTTTGGAACAAGAAGCTCTGAGACAATTCATGACACTGGTCCGAGATCATATTGCCACACTACAAACCGATTTCCAAAAGACTCCCGATGATCTCGGACCGCCCGTATTTCTGCACGATGCTCTTGAACAGCTGACAGCCATTATGGAGACATACGACTCTTCAATTGATGCGGCTCCTGACAAAGAGGCCGATTTTGAATCCATATTAACAGAGGCCTTGAATCCATTCATCAACGGATGCCATGATATGGCCGATTCTCTAGCCCCTCCTCGGAGCTTCATATTCCGCCTAAACTGCAACTTGGCGGTAATTTCGGCTCTTCGGTCGTTTGTGTTCACTGAAAAGAAGCGTTGCGAGATGCAGCGAGACATCGATAATGCTGCTGTGTTTTTGCTAGATAACCAGCTTTTGCTTTTCAAGAAACACTCGGGTCTTGAAAACATTCTCGCTGCCGTTGAAGGGTTAGATGCTACGAACAAAGAGGTGGTCAGGTCGCTACATGGCCTCGAGCCCTTTGAGCCCACGTCATTGAAGCTTGCACGTCAGACCCTTGACGACTTTCTTCCCTCCGCGTTAATCGATGCGATGGAGCACGTAAAGCTCGTCCGGGATTCCAAGCTTTCTCGGCAGATCACTGAAGATGCTGCAGAAAGGTTCTGCCAAGAGTTTGAGCACCTGGAGGATGTGCTACTGGCAGATGAAGCTTTTCTGGCAACGGAAACAGACGATGACGGCATTAGCCCGTTCAAGCACCTCTTCCCCCGCACAACTGGCGAAATCCGGGTGCTTCTATCATAGTTGTCGAGAGGGGTTCGTTTTATTTATTTCCATTTATAAGGCGCATTCTTAAGACGGATCTCTTCCAGCACACGAAAGAAAAACGAGAAAACTTGTGTCAAAACGGTTGGTTGGAGACCTGTGAATCCATTTGTGTACACAATACGCAACGTGGCTGAGACTTTGGATTCCAGTCGTCAACCTTTTTGTTCGTGAACTCTAGGGAATAAATGATTCATTTAATGGAAAGCCACCTAAAGAGTAACCCTTAAACCAACAAATTGGCATGTTTGTAGAGTGAGAGCCATCTTGTGGCGAGACTCGTTGATGTTCGAGTTCCCCATCAAGTTACTGAAGCGGCTATTCACACTGTCTTTGGCCTTGTCGGCACCGTGTGGAGACAGTGTGCGCATCCCTTCTCAGTTTTTGCGGCTTGCTTGCTCCCGACCGACGTCACCACTTAAACTTATCCTGTCTCTGTTGCTTTCGTCCCCAGACAAAAAAAAAGCCATCCTTGAATTTCACCATCTATTGCCAAGTTCTCGATCCGGAGCAGCAGTCCTCCATCAATCCCACCGGTATTAAGGCACTGCACGGCCACATACCGATTGACTCTACAACCCACTGACCTCATTGGAACGGCCAGAAAACTCGGTCTTCTTTTCCCCTTCTGCTCTACCTCTTAAATCCATACCTTGAGTTCTCGCGTCTGTATCTGCTCATTAGTCGACTACTTCCCCGGTCTTGTACTAGTGTTTTGCCTCGCTCTGTTTTGGTCGGATCATGACTTAGGTCTGGTTCTATTTTCCTGTCAGGCTTTCTTTTTCCTTCGCCCATTTCTCTACTCCTCCCACATCGATTTGCGAGCCCAAGTTCATCGAGACGCTTCTCCATGCATCCAAGTTGCATGAGCTAAAGTTCACTTCACTCTATTGGGTTTTATTCCAAGTCACAGGCTCGGACATCACCAAACTCAACCTCCGCAGACACACAAAAGGAGAACAGCATCACGTTTTCCACAACCATAATCAGTGTTCATCTGTCAGCCTTGGTTGGTAGCCTCGCCGAGGTATCTACGAAAAAAAAGAAAAGTCGAGGTTCAAGCTCAGATGAATCATTGAGTCCATCCCGCTGTCCACACACCTCACTTGTTGGTTGCTCGCATATTTAATATTCCATCTCAACCATGGCGCTTTCGTCGCTCCAGAAGCTTTACGAAGAGAGCTTCCTGACCTGTTCAACAGCTGCGCACTTTGAAAGCGAAGTAATTTTGCCCCTTCCCCTCCTACGAAACACATACTTTTGATGTTGTTGATATTAATGCCTTGTCTATAGGGAAATGAAGAACAAGCCGTGAAGTGCTGGCAAGATGCGCTGAGCCAAATTTCGTCGAATAATGCTACTCATGATAGCCTTGACTCGCAAAGCAATCCCGAGAGAGACCTGATAGAAGCTTTGCGGGAAATTGAATACCAATGCCAACAGCGTCTTGATTTTCTGGAGGCAACGCGATTATCTAAACGCGATATAACCTCTCAGAAGCGTCTGTTGAGTCCCAACACCACCAGTACTTTTACTGTTCCCAACCCGACTCCGCCTCCTCTACCCACCCGCCAATCGCCGCCAACACAAGAGCTTGCTATCCAGCGCTCCGCTCCATTAGTCTTTGAATTCCCGTGCGACAATGATCTTACCTCAGGCTCTACAGCCTCTAAACCACAACCGCCACCGCGGCCAGCTGGCTATCCCCGAGCTGTTAGCGATCAACCTACACGCCCATCATTTCCCTTGAATATTAGCCAGACGCAGTCTCAAGTATCACCAAGCGAGACAAGCCCCAACTCTGAAGCGGATTCCCGCATCGACGGAGCTGATCAGGCAAACAGGAGCAATAGTCCGGAAAAATACACTATGCGCACAACACTTCGGTCTGGAAAGTTGGTTGATAAACCAGTCAAGCGGTCCAATCTCTTCAAGCTCCACGAACGCCCTGGAGCTAGCAGGGCAGCTACCTTGGCATGGTCAACTTTGACAAAGAAACGGTCTGACATTGAACAATCACCGCATATGGCTTCTACTGCACCCTCTACTCCAAGAGGGGGTGATTCCATTCTGAAGTCACCCCAGCCGCTTCACTGGGACAGCCATTCGAGACGTCTAGTCACTCCTCGTACATCTATTGACAAAGGTATTCGGCATTTGTCAGAAGAGGGCAGAAATAACACTGGTACTCCTAGTCCTTCTATGCTCTCCATCAGTGCGGCCTCCAGTGCATTAAATTCAAGCACCATGCTTGCCGATGGGAGCAACGGAAAGGAAAGCCGATTACGGTCACGTCCTCCAGTTTCAAATCCACCCTCATCATCTAGATTCATACGACCAACATTAGGCCCCCGGCAGAGTGATGTTGAAAGGAAACCAAAACGCCGCAATTCAGATATTCGTCGTAAACCTGTTCCTGCCGAGGCCGATTTAACAACCAATCACTCTCCACACCGAATTGCGAGAGAACCTTCACCCCCCATCTCCAACAGATCTTCTTCTGATAACTCGCAATCTGCTTCTAAGGCGCTTGGATCGAAAAGGAAGAAGGGCCAACCAGCTTCACAGCCTGTAACTGGACCTAGTACTCCTTCTATAGCTTCCTCTGAAGATGAAGCTCCTCTGAGTGAACAAGATGTGCAACGTATGGCATGGGAAAAGCGAAAAGCTCAGATCATGAAAAATCTCCCTGATGGCATCGACGCACAAGCAGCTACCCAGATTCTGACCGAGATTGTTGTCAAAGGAGATGAGGTGCATTGGCATGATGTTGCAGGCCTGGAAGCAGCAAAAGCAACTCTACGGGAAGCTGTCGTATATCCATTCCTGCGGCCGGATCTCTTCATGGGACTTCGTGAGCCTGCTAGAGGAATACTGCTTTTTGGTCCCCCCGGAACTGGAAAGACAATGCTCGCACGAGCTGTCGCTACCGAATCCAAGTCCACATTCTTTTCTATATCTGCCAGCAGCTTGACCAGCAAGTATCTCGGCGAATCTGAAAAGCTTGTTCGGGCATTATTCGGCCTCGCTAAATCTCTAGCACCAAGCATTATTTTCGTGGATGAGATTGATTCACTGATGGGCTCCCGATCAGGCTCCGGCGAAAATGAGGCTACGCGCAGAATCAAAACAGAGTTTCTCATCCAGTGGAGTGCGCTGCAGAAGGCTGCGGTTGGGCGTGAGTCTGAGAAGGATGATGGTGATCCCAATCGTGTTTTGGTACTCGCAGCTACCAATCTCCCCTGGGCCATTGATGAAGCTGCTCGCAGACGGTTTGTTCGGCGCCAGTATATCCCCCTCCCAGATGAACAAACCCGACGCAGCCATATCTCCAATCTTTTAAGCCACCAAAAGCAAAACCTTGCTCCAGAAGATGAAGATCAACTTACAGAGTTGACTGATGGTAAGTTCTAAATTCTTGAAAAAGTTTCAACCGGTTACTAACATTATTCACCATGGTTAAAGGCTTCTCGGGCTCTGATCTTACAGCATTGGCAAAGGATGCCGCTATGGGACCATTGCGTTCTCTAGGAGAGGCAGTCCTGACAATGTCCCGAGATGATATTCCGCCCATCTCCTTTGCTGATTTCAAGAGTAGTCTGGCAACGATCCGCCCCAGTGTGAGCAAAGACGGAATCAAGCTACATGAGGAATGGGCAAGAGAGTTTGGTGAAAGGGGTGGCTAGAGGGTCATATTGCACCGTGTATTTTATTGCATACAAATTATTAATGTTGTATATATATATATCCAACCAACCCTTCGATTTTCCCAAGTGAATGAAGTATGTGCTGGTGTCACAAGAGGACTAATTTCAAACATGATGTCAAAAAAAAACATGTTCTCATTTTTAAGTGATGGTACATGGCTGATGCTACATATAGTACAAAACTACAGCCTTGGTGGTGTAGTGTGACGTCTGGAGAATATCATGTTTGTTCCATGGGCCACGGCTTCTGCGCAGAGATTATGCAGTCTGCTCCGCATTCTCGCTGTTCTCAGGTTCTCCAACGTCTGACGTCTCCATCTTCCCGGCCCTCTTAGCCAGCTTTGCTTGAATTCGCGATTGGATTTCTCCTTCCTTTTTGGCCTGCCTCCGAGCGTCCTTGGTAGACTTCTTTGCCTCGTATGCTTCTATTCTCTCCTCTAGTGAAGGGACTGGCGGCCGCTCTTCTATCGAGGTACTAGCAGGGGCAATTATGTGCTTAACAACGTGGCGTTTGTTACTCGAAGTGCGCCAGCCGGGCGTGATAGCGACCACATCGCCGGTTCGGATAGAGTTGTTCGGGTCGTGGACAAGATAGTTTTTGGGTACAGCAAACCACTAGAGCATTGTTAGCGGATTTGTGCGCATAAAGGCCACAGGTTCCAGATTAAAACATCAGTCAGCCTCTAAAAACGAACCTTGGAAACACGGCTGTTCCACTTCTGAGTTCCAACTCGAACTTTCACGGTTTTATCCATGAGCCCAGAGGAGACGACAACACCGTGGAGTTCGCGCGTAACACGGCGCGCAGCCGTCACAAATGGGCTAGTCATTTGAAGAAAAACAGCAGTAGAGCTTTTCAATAGAGGAAGGGAAAATAAATAAGAAAAAAGAAAAAAGAACGACTGGCGGTCAATTCTCGACAAACCAGTGACCCCACGAGTAGCTTAGAGGTTTGGTAATGCCATGCATTCAACTCCCATGCCAAAAATTCGGTCTCACAAGGCTGACTAACCAGAGTCACGTGCGCCACATCCCACCTTACCATGAGTGTAAAAGTGGGACTAATTATGGTAGCACAAACGGGGGAATCAACAACTTACTAGAAACTTGAAGGTACAGAGTTTCATTTCCGAGTTCACGCAGTAGAGGCTGAGAAAATGTAACAGTCCTCATGAAGTTATATTGTGAGTATCGAAAGTGCAGCTGTCCAACAATTCAACCACTGTATTTGTGATGAATCTGGATTGTCGCCACCTTTCTCAAGTCAGCGTAGCAAGTCGTTTACCCTCACTTTTACGTCAAAAACCGTGGTTAGGAGGTGGTACTGTTCAGGGAAATAGGTAATCAATGACGGAAATCGAGCCTGGGAATTGAACGTCAAATTACATGGAGTGGCTCTTGTACTGTCTGAGCGTCAATGGCTGTTTCTTTGTTTCACAGGGACATCTGAACTTGAAGAAACAAGCCATAAGGATCAGCCGAGCTAAGGAAACGATGGTTAGATAGATCTTATCTTTCCAATTCTGCCGATAAGCTGGTTTAGCAACAAAGTTTTGCAGGCAGGGACAGGACAGCCCACCCCAAGGTTCAGAAGCCCCCACTATACGAGGCTTGACCAACCTTTAACTACACGATTTGGAGAGCCGCAGAAGGTTTAAAAGGGAAACGAAAAGACAGATAAATTACCTGAGACTAGAACATTTGTCCTATGAGCATAAAAGCTAGTCTGCATGTATTTGTGTGTCTTGTTGTGAGTGCAGACTCGACAAGTTACGCGGTTTGCCATATTTGTACTGAATCCTTGGTGGGGTAGAAGGAGTGCAGAAAAGAAAAAAAAATGAACTTACAGGGGGCTGAAATCGGCCCAGGAACAAAAAAGACAGAGAGCGCAAAGGAATGATTTCAGAAAAAAAAAGTAGTAGAAAAAAACTTCAACTTATCCATCTTCAGCCTTCCTCGAAAGCAACTTTCTTTTCTTCTTGTCCATTTCTTATAACCCATCTACGCCTCTACACTTGGCTCACTGTGTGCTTTTACTGCGAATATATTTCTGTGCCGTTCTTGGTCTCGGTAGTATCATAATTACCAGAAAAGTCTTTAACTTGATATCTTTCACCAGCCTTCTACTCTTCTACCTCTCTCTCTCCGCCAACCAACACAATGTCGACTACCGAGCAACAAGAAAACGCCAGAAAGCGTCCCCGTAAGATTCTCTCTTCATTCAGCTCACTCATCCCAATCTCCCAAACAGCTCCCTGCCTGATGTCCCGTGTCATGACAAATGCGCAACCGTTGCGCAGCCTCTACCCCAGAACTCAATGCTGGGCCTGAGGCTACAACGAGCTTGTCTTTTGCTTCTTGATACTGGGAGATGTTCATCCCGGGCTACTCTGATTAGTGATCAAGTTCTCTCAGCTAACATGATTCTCCAACCCCGCAGGCACCCAATCACTACCACCGCCCGCCCTTCCCAAGCTTGTTGCGGAGCAGCATACTCCCATTCCCGCCAGTGACAAAGATACCAAGCGTTTGATTGTGGTCCTGGCCAATGCTAGTCTGGAAACCTACAAGGCTGCTCATGCTGGCCCTCGCAATGGCGTCGTAAAAGACGAAAAGTACTCGCTGCTAAACAGCGACGAGCATATTGGTGTCATGCGCAAGATGAACCGCGACATCAGCGATGCACGCCCCGATATCACCCACCAGGTATGTCTGCTTTTCCCAAAGTCTAAACATTTATTGCAACAGCTTGTTGACGCAATATCTTGTCCCATTAGTGCCTTTTGACTCTGCTCGATTCCCCAATCAACAAAGCCGGCAAACTCCAAATCTACATCCATACTGCCAAGGGTGTGTTGATCGAAGTGTCACCAACGGTTCGCATTCCCAGAACCTTCAAGCGTTTCGCTGGTCTCATGGTTCAGCTTCTTCACAGACTGTCCATTCGCTCGACAAACTCTCAGGAAAAGCTTCTGCGTGTCATTCAAAACCCCATTACCGACCACCTCCCACCCAACTGCCGCAAAGTCACTCTCTCCTTTGACTCGGAGGTTGTGCACGTCCGTGATTATATTGAATCTCTAGACCCGGCTGAGAGCTGTTGCGTATTTGTCGGCGCCATGGCAAAGGGTACCGACGACTTTGCCGACGCCTGGGTCGACGAGAAGATCTCCATCAGCAACTACAGTCTTTCTGCCAGTGTCGCTTGTAGCAAATTCTGCCACGCCGCCGAGGATGCTTGGAAGATTCTTTAAGTCACCACCAAAGCCAGCCTTGCCTCCCTGCACGGCGAGCACAGGATATGCATACGTTGTGGGTGGTTGTTAAACTGCTCTACAACTGCGTATTCTGTAGTCTTCGGGGACTATTTATAAGGGCCTTGTTTCTTCGGTCAATAGCCCTGTGAATCTAGCCACAACGCCACACACGTTACAATGTCTTGTCTTGTCGAAAGTCATGATATCGTTTGAGGAAGGCTGTGGCCAATCTCGGACCTTGTTCTGAGTCCCCGCCGGATAGGATAGCAGAGGTCGGAACCCGGAGTCTTGCTTGCCATTTTATGTTATGTCAAATGCGGGCTGTGTGGTATGTTAGTGCCTGGCCTATTTGATATCTACGGTTGCAATTCAAGACTTTCGGGTTTCATGGGAGGTGGTGATGGTGATCACAATGGTGATGGTGATGGTGGTGGTGGTGGCGGGAGTTGTTTTTTTCATGACCTGAGAGGTGGAAGAAGACACTCGATCTCGAGCCTTAATCCGCATATCAAACCTACAACAACAACAACACAACAACATACGACAATGCCAAAAAGTCGGAATCGGCAGCCCAATACTGTTTATTTCAGTGTTTTGCAGTTCCTCCTTCTCCTACTCTTTTTTTTGCTCTTTTGCTCTTTTGCTCTTCTTTTCTTCTCTTTACTGTGCCTCTTTTTTTCTTTTCTTTTTTTGCTTTTACTTTTGCTGTCTCTTTTTTCTCTACTCCTTCTTGGCTCTGGGCAGGTATCATCAGCGTGCGGATCGCTACATTACCAGAGAAAAGCCACAGTGTTGGCCTCCCATCCCTCATACAACATGCTGGGTCCTGGGAGACTGGCCTGGGAAACTTGGAGTCACCTGTATTTGCCTACGCTATCGCTGTTTTTCACAACCAAAACATGGGGCGTTCAACAACGGGTCCAAGACGCTTTTCGTCGTCTTTTTTGCATGTTACTTCAACATATCATGTATCCTCTCTCTCTCTCTTGCTCCTCATCTTGTTTACCCAAACAACCCCCCCCCCCCCCCCCCCTTCTTCACACACACTCTCTCTCCCTCCTTCTCTCTACTCGTACCGTCTGACTTGCAAACCTCAAGCCCACTCCTCCCCCCTCCCTTCTTTCAAGGGACTGGCGGAGATCGCCCGGCGGCGATTTAGTATTGGGACTATGTAGTCAGCAGCCCAACGCAAGCATGATGTTGTCGACGTTGCTCCTGCATTGCTGCACATTCCATGCCTTGTATGTAGGTAAATAAAACCTTGGGTCTTTTTATAAGACACAGTCAAGTCGAAATCAATACAACCCAGCCCGTATTGTCCAATCCAGCCGTTGTTCTCGACCACTCTTGCAGACCAATCAACCAATGCCCATTACCCCGTACCGGCCTCTCCCGTGGATCATGTTAGGATACATGTTCCATTGCTATCGCCATATATACGAGGATTCGTCTGAAGCCCCGCCTACTCTGCATACAGTTTTCAACCGACTCCAGCCCGACGAAACATCACGGGCTACGTCGTAGTGCATGTGTACACTTAAGCCATGTCAACCGCCATTCCATTGAACAACGTACACACATATCATGCAACCAAAGTGACAGATCATAACGTAGTAGCAATCAGTGTTTACAAATCCAAGCGCAATCAAGAGCAGTGTGGAGTGGAGTGTAGTGTGTGTCCCTATTCTCGCCAAGGCATAGTTCTGGAAGGGTTTGGGCGTCTATGGTCTCAACCTCCTTGCCTACAAATAGGGCTCGTCAAATACCTGCATCGTTATTCTATCCTCCATCCCTAGCACTGTGTTCATTGAAGTATTTGTTCGAGCTTTTTTTTGCTAGCGCCTCGCCGGCCTGCCAGCACAGAGTCTGCCGCAATGCCTGATATACGGAAATATCATCATCCAGCCTCATCAGCTTGGGGAGATTAAAGGCACAAGCATCAAAGAACGGACAGCGAATCGATGCAGGCAGATCGGAATAAGCGCTGGCATTAAGTTGGTGACTATCCAAAGCTACCATGGAGATCTGGTACAATCGAAGCTTGGCCATCAAAAGTCCATATGCCCACAATCGAAATGGAGGTCCCCGAACACCGAAAGAAGCTGGGCTTGGTGAAGTATCCTGAAACGAGGGGCAAGTCTAAGGCTCTCCGCTGCAAAAGCAGCAGCATATAGCCATGCAGTCTTTGCAGCCTTGCATGCACATATGTAAAAGGATCACGAGCATGAACCCAAGAAACCCGGCAAGGCTACAGGACGACCCCCACAGCAACATGCTTGTATCCATCACAAACATACGCAATCATCAAAAATTCGGGCTCTGCTGTCCATCGGTACGCGCCAAAGAAGAACAATGGCTCTTCGGCTGCGCTATGGTCATGTAACAGAGCGCGAAAACAGCTCTTGCTGTCCTGCAATGCACTGCACTCTGCACTGCAAGGCAAGGCAAGATTCTGTGCTCCCGCCTCGCCGCGTTTCACGTTATGTATGCGTGTATGTATGTATGTTGGCCGTTTGGATGCCCAACCTGGCCTCCGCCCTCCTGTATGCTGATCCTTGATACAGCTGCCTTTATTTGGCTGTGCAAAAGGCGTTCTTGAGAGGTAGCCCAGGCGCTGGCACCACACCAGGGTCTCCAAGTGGCTAGGGTGAGGCTGCCAAGTCAAGTGGTGATGCTAGTGGTGGTCATATAAAACAGCAAATGCTGTCCAGACTGCAGAACAGGCCGGCCTACGCCTAGGGTCATATAGTCGGTCAGTTAGGCCCGAAGTCTACCTTTCTCGTTTGCTTGCTGAAAACACCCCCCGAAGTCTTGATAGATTTGCTATTGCTGGTCTGTGCCATTCGTCGTCTCCCTGGACAGGCACCCACCCTGGACTGTAAATACCTCTGCAATATGCCTGTAGACATATACTGCGCATGGCATGTTGCTGTGGCTCCTCGCTCTGTTTTCTATGTTCGTCCACTCTTGTTGTTCTTCCCGCTCTTCTTGCCCTCTTCACTGTCTCCCGCCTTCTCCGCTCTCTTGCGTCCGAATCCTCAAGCGAGCTTCTGTTCGTCCTATCCAGCCATTAATACAACTCGGGTGGGGAGGGGGGGCGTGTGTAGCTTGTGCATATTGTCACGAGTTTTGGCCTCCATCTCCAGGTTTCCTTGCAGCTTAAGGTTTACAGCGGATAACTCTGCATGTATGTACACCGCACCTTGCACATACCACATCCCATACAACAGCCAGATATCACACCCTCCGCACTCATACCTATACACATGTATATATATATATGTCTCTTCCGTTCGTCCAGTATTTCCGCCACTCATCATGTTCCCCATCATCCAAGTATCAGATCTTGCTCTGGCAACATCCTTTTATGCCAACGTCCTTCAGCCACTCAGTTTCAAGTTCATCGCCTCCCCTCAAGAAGCCGCTCCCTCCTCCAAAGGCCACGTTAGGACCAAGTCCATTTCAAAGTCGTCTCGCTCTGTGTTTTTCGGGCACTCTTCTACTCCTCTTCTCGAACTCCGTGAAGAGCCGAGCAGAAAGCCAATAACTCGTGGCCATCTTGTCATCGCTTCAACGTCCGAGTCTGCAGTCTGCGAGTTTGGATCCCGTACTGCCAAAGCTTACGTCGGAAGTTCCACAGCCGACCCAATCATCTCTCGGACACGAAGACGAGTCTGTGTTCCTGACCTCGACGGGAACATTCTAGAAGTCATGCATCAGCACGACGCTTCCCAAAGACAAAACACGCGCATCGTGAATTGGAATCGCGATGTTGCCAAGTCAAGTTCTAGTGTCGTGTCCGGAACTGCCACCAATCCCAAGAACTCTGCAAGGCATCATTCCACTGCTGCTTCTGCTACTGCTGCCTCTAGGCAGCCTTCCAACCCCAAAGGCAGAGCCCAGAACAAGGCTCTTGTTGAGCAAGATGAAGGCCCTACCTTGCTAGATACTGCTGGAGCTGCCTTTCTTGGTCTGGTAGGCCTTGCTGCTGGGGTCGCCCTCACCTACTCCATGGTCAAGGATAGCAACAACAAGACTACCGAAACACTCATTTCCTCAGGTCACGCAATGAGCACCTCTATCAATGCAGGCAAGCCCTCGTCGTCTAAAAAGACCCCGCAAGCTGTACCTAGCACTAAGAGCTACGGTCCCTCTGCTTCTCGTACCAACCACATCCAGACCGGAAACTTTCGCTATGTCAAAGCCCCCAGTACAGTGTGCACACAGAGCGAAGTGTCTACAACGCGCAAACCTCTGATGATCGATGCACCTCCTGGCAAAGGCAGCTCACATGGTGCAAAAAGCTCCCACGCAGGCTCCCGCGCAAGCTCCCGTGTTCGGGGAGTCCCCAGTCAAGTTGGTGTTGATGATTGGGAAACTGTAGTAGGTGCTGGCCGTGCCCCGGGCTATTCTGCTGGCCGGGCATCAAGTCATGCTCAGGACGTCGACGACTGGGAGACAGTTGCAGGTGCCGGTCGTGCTTCTAGTCAAGCGAGATACGCCAACCCAGATGACTGGGAGACAGTTGCAGGTGTTGGCCGTGCTCCCAGTCAAGCCAGACGTGCAGACCCAGATGACTGGAAGACTGTTGTGGGTGCTGGCCGTGCTTCCAGTCAAGCTAGACGTACCGACCCAGATGACTGGAAGACCGTTGCAGGTGTCGGTCGAGCCCCTGGTCACATGCCTAGTCATCCCGCCAGCCATTCTGCTATCCGGTCATCAAATCATGTTGAAGATGTTGATGACTGGAAGACAGTTGCAGGTGCCGGTCATGCCTCGAGCCAGGCCAGATACGCCGACCAAGATGACTGGAAGACAGTTGTGGGTTCTGGCCGGGGCCCTGGTAATGTTCATGGCCATTCTGCTGGCCATTCTGCTGGTCGATCATCACGTCATGCCGAAGGGTGTGATGACTGGGAGACAGTTGCAGGCGCTGGTCATGCCGCGAGTCAAGCCAGGTCCGTTGGTCCAAATTCCTGGGAGAAGATGGCAGCCAACGCTTCAAACCGTGGAACTAGTGGATATCGCGGTGATTGGGAGACTGTGGTGGACCAAGACCGCCCTCTGATGACTGGTATACAGGTGGCTGATGACTTTGTCACTGTTGTCGACCAGGGTCCACGAGGATTGTCTTCTGACTCTTTCGCCGAAGGCAACACTATGAAATCCCGCAATATCCACACCAATGCGGGACCAGACGACTGGCAGACGCACGTGGACCAGGGTGATCAGCGCTCACAAACGGGCCGCCACCCTTCCGAATCTACCCATGGCCCTCCGCGGGCCGGGCAAAGCGCCAAGGTTCCAGTGCGCAACAGCAAAAGCATAGCTCCCAGTCAGGCCCCCAAGAAGTCGTCGGCCAAGTCGAATCGCGCCATGTCTACCGTCTCTATGAGTAGCAAGGTGACGTCTCGGGCGCCTCCCAGTGATTTCAACACATGGGACACCGAGACGGTTCTACCCAATGATAGCATTAGCTGTGTTGGTCGCTGATTAGACGGGCTGCGGGATCTTGCTGCAATTGCAAACAATGAGTCGTCAAGTTGGGACGAGGCAAATCCGAGGCAGGCTCGGGACAATTATTTTTCAGTCATACTACAATCTTTTGAGCAGACTTGGACATTAGTTGCAATCTTTTATAGAAGTCCATATTCCATATATTCCACTTGTTATTGTCAAGCCTGTAGCTAAATACTCATGCCACGCTGCATTAATTGCCCATTGTCCGAGTTCCTAAGTAACTTCCTCTCTCGGCCTTGAAGCCGCTGGAATAATCTGCAACTTCTCTTTCTGTAAATTATAATTTATCGCAATGGGGAGGAGAAGTACAGCCAATCACAAGCTAAATCCAACCACTAGCTTTGCCCCACGCCGATATTCGGGTGGTGTCTTTGTTTGTCCTGTATTTGACACATCGGCCTCTCAGGTAGTACCTTGTCTCATAGGATCCAATCCCCATAACCATTATCTGCATACACATGCAGAGAGCGCTTTTCCCAATTGCATTTGGATAGCGTCTCTGCTCTATTCTTCTCCTCCTCACGAATGTCCATTCGTGTATATTCACCTCCCCATATCCATATAGAGTTCATTGACTTGACTCGCAATGCCAGCTACCTATGAACTGGGGGAGCCTATCCCCGATACTGAACATGTGAGTAATCCGTGTGGCAGCGACAGCATCAATAAGAAGAGAATAGTGGTCTAGTCTGACACAATAGCCTTTTCCATTCAGGCCGTGAGCGTTTCTCTCCCAACATGGGCGGCCAATGTTGGCTATGAAGAGGGCCAGAGCTGGGTTGTTTCAAAGATGGCTACTGGCTATCCTCGGTATGTGTGTCCTAAGATACTCCATCGGGTCTACTGAAACTAATCAATCTCGCCCATAGATTCTTTATCCATAAAGCCATTGCTGCCCTAGCTGATGCCACTGTTAAACTCCATGGTAAACCTGGCCAGACTGCAATGCTTTTCCCCATGCATTCACCGGCCCAACGGTGCTTGGAATTCATCAACACTGTGAGCCCCGTGCCACCCTCTGCCTCGTCCCTGTACATTGTTGATCTGGTGCTGGATACTGCCAAGCCAGCGGCGCCTTCACTTGTGCGTCTGTCTCCTGCTATTTCCGCCGTGGTTATGGATAAAGAGCTGTGGCCTCTTGCCAAGCAGTACTGGCAGCACTCTGGTGACGGTATTTCCAGTCGCCGTGCCGAGTTCTCGGATGCTGTCTTGAAAGGAGGACTGTTCAAAATAGACTCATGTCAGGCTGCGGTACCTCTCCCTTCTCCTCTCCCTCCTCCTCCTCCTCCGTCGCCTCCTGTTTCCTGCCGTGGACCTAGGCGTTATCAGACTCGTCAAGCCTCCATTGATAAAACCGAGCGAAGATCTCCCGGCACCGGCTCGGGTGGCTCTTCACCCAAGTCAGTGATGGATGAAAGCATCCAAGCTACCGAAAGTCTTCATTTCCTTGAAGAGCGCTTCGGCCGGAACCTTGATCTTTCCCTGGTCCCTTGTGCGCGGTCTGCTATCCGCCGCCGTATTGCTGGCGCTATAGCTGAGACGGCGTCTTCTGAACCCAGTTCCATCGACGATAACAGCCGTGGTGTCAATAATCTTCATGAAAATGACGTTTTTCTATTTCCTTGTGGTATGAACGCCATTTTCAACGTGCATCGAGCCCTTCTAGCCGCATGTGGCTCCCACAGAAGTGTGAATCTGGGTTTCCCCTACGTTGATACTCTCAAGATTCTTCAAAAGTTCGGCCCCGGCTGCCAGTTTTATGGACATGCGTCGGAAGAAGAGCTTGACGACTTTGAGTCTCGACTCAAGTCTGGGGAACGCTTCCTCGGCCTTTTCTGTGAATTTCCAGGGAACCCTCTTCTTACTTGTCCCGACTTGAAGAGAATTCGTGCACTAGCAGACCAGTACAAATTTGCCGTTGTAATCGACGAAACTATCGGTACTTTTGTCAACATGGACGTTCTCAAGTTTGCCGATGTTGTTGTCAGCAGCCTGACAAAGATCTTCTCAGGCGAGTCAAATGTCATGGGAGGTAGTGCTATCCTCAACCCCAACTCTCCCATGTATGAGCTTCTGAAATCCACCTTGTCTTCTCAGTATGAAGACACGTACTGGCCCGAAGACATCATCTTCATGGAGAGAAACAGCAGAGACTTCCGGTCTCGCATTGACCGGGCCAATGAAAACGCCCTTGCTTTGTATGACGTTTTGCGTCCTCATCCACTGATCAAGGATGTTTTCTATCCCAAATACAATGCCACCAAGGACAATTACGAGGCTTGCCGGTTGCCGGACGGAGGCTATGGCGGCCTATTGTCGCTTGTATTCCATGACCGTAACAAGGCCATTGCCTTCTACGATGGTCTCGACACTGCCAAGGGCCCCAGTCTGGGCACCAACTTCACTTTAACCTCGCCATATGCTCTACTTGCCCACTACCAGGAACTGGACTGGGCCTCTGGATATGGAGTTGACCCGGATCTCATCCGTGTTAGTATTGGCTTGGAAGAGACTGAAGAGCTGCTTGCCATATTCCGAAAAGCTCTAGACATCGCTAGCAAAGCGTAGCTTGTGCTTCGGTGGACTTGATAAGCAACGGCCCATTGAATGTTTGTTTCTGTTTTCTTGATGTTCTTTTTGTTCTTCTTAGGGGGTGGGGGGTTCTTGTCTTTATTCAACATAGCGTCGGGGTGTGCATTTATTCAACAGATTGTGATATATAGTTGGCATAAAAGGAACTTATATGATTCATATTATACAACGGAGGGTTCTCAACCTATCTCTAGATGTCACAAAGCTAATTACATGATAACACAAGAAAACTTGCGGTATTCAGGCCCATACTGCTCGATGCCATATTCAATTTCATCGGCAATGGACTTCTCGTTCACCTCATCGCGGAAGTTTTTCTTAAGGAAATGCTCAAGTTGGGGGTCGAGATTTTCTATGCACGCAGTTCCAACAGTATTGGCTCGACATAGTGGGCAGTTGTCATGACGCCGCTGCATCTTAATTACGCAGCGAATGCAGTATACGTGATCGCACGATAGTCTGATGGCTCGCCACGTGATGGCGAAGCATACTGGGCACAGGTAGTCGTTTATCTGTGGCACCAGAGAGACTAGCTGGGACGATACAGCTGCGCACATGTCCTTCGCGGTTGACCCTGACATGATGCGCTTTGAGTCTATGGCTTGTGGAAACACCTTGGAGATGCCGAAAGAGGTACGTTTGTCAAACTTCTTCAGTATCTTGGTTATAGCCATGTGGTTAATCTCCTGGAACTGCAAATTCTTGAGAATTGCCACATTCAGCTGCAAGAAACGAGCAAAGGCATCTCGGCTCTGGGACCGCAAAAAGCCCTTGTCCAGCTGCCGTTTGTTTGTTTCGTTCTGGAACCATTGCAACTTTCGCAGTGCATCGGTGCTTTTACGGGCACCGCTAGACGTCTCGCACGTCGAGAAGAAAACCTCTGCCTCGATATAGATGTGGAAGATTTCGCGCCAACGATTGATATCGGTACGTGAGAAACGAGAAGGGCGCGAGACAATAGCCACTATGTGTTTGAGGCTGGTTATTTCACGGGACAAGGCCGTTTCCTCCTGGGCTTGAATTGACTCAAGTCCGCTCATCTCTCTTTGCAGCATACCAAAAAACTGAGCATCAAAATGCAATGGCACCTTCAGAACCTCCGAGTTGGCAGCTGACGCAGATGGAATGTCTGTCTGTTGATTGAGTGGCTTCAATGCTGTCTCGATACTCTCAGGGAGAGTCAGATCGGACGGAGGCTCTCTTTCCGGCGGCTCTATGCCATTTTGTTTTTCTAGAATGCGCTGCAGAATCTTTTTCGAAGCCGGTGTAAGGGTAACGTCTATAGGAGTGCCATCTCGGACGTGAACGAAGATGGTGAGCTTTGGCTGGAGCGCATGAAGTTTAGACGCTGTGATGGATAGCATGTATTAGCAACCGACTGCGGTGATATAAGCTTGCTATGACGCGGGATAGATACACATGCACTCACATTCTTCCAAGTCATACTTGAGCTTTATGCCAGCATCTGTGGATGGAGAGACTAATTTCTTTATGGTTTCAGGGTCCAAGCCAAAGTCTCGAAGTTCGTCAAGGATCTTTTTAAGACATTTCTTGAGCTGGCTATATGGGATAGCGTGCTGGATCCAATGTTGCGGGAAGCCTATGAGATGACCACGGCGGTTAGCATAACGTTTGAAGATGGGGCACGGTTTTCTCTGTCTGTGTATACAGATGAATATCAAGTCTCCCGAGTAGCAATGGGGCATGAGATATGCGTACCTTCGCGTTGCAACGCCTCTTTGAAGTCGTGGCCGAACTTCATGGTGATATACGAGTAAGAGTGAAAGTATATACGCCCCAGTGCACCATCAAGGTTTAAATAGTATGTGCTCAAATTATGAAAATGAAAATAGAACGCAGTAAATCACAGACTTCATCGGCCGTTGGTCTTCATTCCTGGGGGATGGGCATCGTCGAAGCTACGCCGAAGCGCTGAATGGGTGGCCGGCTCTGTGCTATCTCGAAATTCCAAAGATTCTCGAGATTATAGGCTGGATGGTGAAATAGCGTTCAGGCTGCGATCATAGTCGGGGTGTGTTTCTTTCGTGCTGTGCCCAAATCTGAAATGCGTGTGGTGTGTTGTTTATTGAAGGAAAAGAATCAAGCTGTCGGATGTCTTGCTGATGGCAAAACAAAATTTTGCAAGCCTTTTCTCAACTCGTGAGGTCTGGAAGAGTCTTAGCTTGTGGAAATTTTCCTTTGCTTCCGTATGTACTTAGGTACACGAACCACCGGAAATGGCATTCTTTCATTGATGGCGAGGCATAGTAGCAGCAGCTAAAATACATGCTCTAAAGTGGTTTCTTTCCTCCCAGTATCATACTTTGCTTCGTTCGTTGGTTTTATCTATTTTAACCTGTCGAAGCATTTGTCTTCAGCAAAAGCCTCCCAAGTCCAGTCCAAGTCTGCCAACAGGTCCGAGTCATGTTGACTAAAGATGACATCATTGCTACAGAAGAGAGAACAAAGGAAGGCCTTGTTTTATATACACAAGGCCAAGAAAGTTTCTCTGTGTTACCCCACTATAAATTGATATTTTCACATGACAAACGCCGGGTCTTCAAACTTCACATAGAAGTCTTCTCCTACAGGCAGTCGGCTCTTTTCCTCAATACATGACACTCACATAAAATACATTCTCTCCTACGTATTGTACTATTATTGATCCTTTTTCTCCATACAACCCGTTCTCACGCATCACTCGCCCTCACCCGCCAATGGGTGCACAACAATCGACAAACAATGCCGATACTGGCAATGATACATTAGCCAAAACCTGCTATTACGAACTCATCGGCGTTGAACAGACGGCGACAGAGGACGAGTATGTATTCTTTTTCTTGTTGCCTCATTCTCATTCCCATCATTCACCATGTCATCTCATAGCAAGCTTTGCTAATCCTGTTCACTTGTTTCTAGAATCAAAAAGGCATATCGTCGTCAGGCCCTCAAGCACCACCCCGATAAGAACCCCAACAACATTGAAGCTGCTACCGAAAGATTCGCAGAAATTCAAGCCGCCTATGAAATATTATCAGATCCACAAGAACGGTCCTGGTACGATTCGCATCGCACCTCAATTCTAAGTGGAGTCGATCCGAGCGATATTGGCACAGCCAATGATGTTTACTGCAACATCCATCATACTTCTACGGACAAGATCCTAGGCTTAGTTGGCCGATTTAACTCTACTGTCAGCTTCACGGATGATGCCTTTGGTTTCTTCGGCTCGCTCAACTCCATCTTTTCTGATCTTGCAAAAGAAGAACGAGTAGCAGCTGAACAATTGCCTGACATAGATGACTTCCAATACCCTGACTTTGGCACGTCAAAGTCTGACTATGACACAGTCGTCCGTCCATTCTATTCAACATGGGCCAACTTTTCTTCTCAGAAAACCTTCGTCTGGGTTGACAAGTACCGCCTTTCAGACGCCCCTGATAGAAAGGTACGCCGTCTCATGGAAAAAGAAAACCAAAAGCTTCGACAAGATGCTCTACGAGAGTTCAACGAATCGGTTCGTTTCCTGGTGAATTTCGCACGCAAACGCGATCCGAGATACCAAAAGAATCTACAAAGTGAATCTGAAAGGCAAAAGGCTCTGCGAGAAGCATCCGCTTCCCAGGCCGCCAGGTCTCGGGCGGCCAATCAACGCAACATGGATGACTATGTTGTACCTGAATGGGTCAGGTCACAGCCAGAAGAGGTTGATTCCATGTTTTCTGATGAAGAAGAAGAAGAGATTGTGGAGGAGATCGAATGTGTTGTATGTGACAAAACCTTTAAAAGTGAGAAGCAGTTCGAGGCTCACGAACGGAGCAAAAAGCACATCAAAATAGTCCAGCAACTCCGCCGTGACTTGAAGCGAGAAGAAAAGTTGTTTGGCAAAACCAATTCTGCCCAACCCAGCTCTGAGCCAATCTCAGAGGCTGGCTCGGAGTCACACTTTCTGGTCGAAGAAAGCGCGAAACTCAGCAAAGACGAAACCAAGATGGGAGAGTTCGTGGAGACATCACATACCGAGCCTCCATCTGAGCCTTCATTCGAGATACCCCCGGAAACGCCAGACAATGTCACCGACGATGGTTTTCATAAAAGTGACATTGGTGTTTGCTTGCCAAGGAATGAGCCAAACTCAGCAAGCGTCCCAGACATATCTGCGTTGTCCATTACTTCTTCCAATGAACACCAGGAAGAAGGGGAAACGAAGAAGATTGGGAAAGCCAAGGCCAAGCGCATGAAAAAGGCCGCACGGGATATTGTCGAGAAACAACAAGACGGTACATCGGTAAGTCTCCAAGTCCACAGACAGATGGCATTCATTGTTACTTTCGTGGCCTAGCCTAACATATTGATATATTCATAGTGTAAGGTATGCAATCAATGCTTCGACTCGCGAACCAAGTTGTTTGCTCATATCAATGAGTTTGGTCATGCCACCACTGGTTCAGGAGTGGCATTGCCTTCTTCGTCAAAACGCAAGGCGAACAATAATAAATAAACGACGGGCGGATATTTAGCATCAAACGAGATAGTCGCAGATGCACACTACCGGTTCATTCTAGTCTCTTTCGTGATAATATCACATGTGTGCATTCATATATGTGTGTGCAACTGGGTCAAGTTAATCTTCAAGTCTGGTTGGATTCCACGTAAAACATTAGAGGTTAGAAAAGTTAACGAACAAAAGCAGAAAAGGAAATGAAAGGGAATATGGATAGGGCTATTCCTCAGAAAACAAGAAGCTATCGGCCATTGAATGGAGATTGACGGTCAGTCATCATCTTCGAAGCCATCTGCTTCACTAAGAGACTCAACCTCATCGATGGCCGCAGCACGTTCATTCACATTTCCCAGCGGATTCCGGTCAAATACAGATATGACCGGGCGCCCTTGGACATGCTTAACGCCGGCTCTCCACTCTCGCCATTCGTCTTCACTCCTGATCAGAAATCCAATCAGCATACTCGGATCCATCTCCTTCAGGTGCAGTTTCCGGAGGCGGCGAGTGTGGTATGTAGCGAGTTCTTCCTCGTTATACTCTGATACATCCTTGTGGAAATGTAAAGCTGGTTGGGTCACATGTGGATCGAGGTAATAGAAGAACATTCCTTGAACCCCAACAAAATAATGGGACGACGATGGACGACCTCTGTTATGCACCCAAAGGCGTTAGCTAAAGCTTCCTGCTTCAAGTCCAAAAAGTTTCGAGTAGTTGGTTCTCTTACCCGGCTATTCCAACCGATTGTGGCATCTGCAAAGTTGCAACTAACGCCTCCCAATAGACTGGAGTGATCTTGTCTATTCCCAGGCGAGTGGTTACCAGTACTAAAGTCGGAACAAAGTTTACATCATCGGGCTTCGCGACCTGCATGAAGCAGTCTTCGTATACGTCGGCACTGTCACCAGTCGAATATACACGGAACTGCATCTGCCTTTCGTTCACCAAAGATCTATAGATTTGGGTTAGAAGATTGCTGACCTTGGTCGTCGCTTTTGCCTCTTTTAACATACTGTATGCACCGAGCAGTAGCTGAAGGGCCAAACCATTCGCCAGGATATTTTCCGCATGCTTCGGCTCCATGCTTGACAAAGTTGTGAATAGAGTATGGTGCGTCGGGATCGTCCGCAAACTGTGATATTATGCTACGCTCAGCATGTCCATAGTCTCCAAGTCTCCATTCTGCGTATCCGAAAGGTTGTTAGCCAGGGCGGATATCAATCAAAGAATAATGTATATCAACAGGTCAATATTTGGAAGCAGCGCACCTCTTCCCAGGGTTTGGATCACCATGGTGTTAGCTAGTAAGCTTTGTCCTGTTCGTATCATACATCCCCAGCCAGCATCGGAGGTGAACCCATTTTGATCAGCCAGCTGACTCTTGATGCGCACACTGAGCGATAGAGCACTTGTGGCGTTAGGGTCGGTGGATTTGGTGATGATTTGAAAGTTTGATCGGTATGTCATGCAGAGTCGTGATTCGAAATCGTCTAAAAAGGCCGCCGGCCAGCCTCCATCATGACTTTCGTTCGTCGGTGGCGGCGAAGCTGAAGCACTATTCGTGACAAAATCATATGGCGTATCTTTGATATCCTTTGTGTTCTCGTCGTTCTCGATGTTGCCCTGTTCGGGAAAACTGGCTGCCGATATTGCGCCGCTGGATGATGACGTGTCGAGAGCTGTGAGAGATTCGGTGGCAGTAGATGACGTTTTTGTAATGGGCGCTGCCTTGGTAGGAGAAGAAAGATCATAGGAGCATCCCAAACACCAAATAGGAACGTCCTGAAGCTGATCGTTTGTGGGTTCAGGATCCCAAAAGAACTGGACTATCCGTTTGTATCGTGCGATGTCAACGATACTCATGATGGTTGTAGTGTTTGATGAAACTTGATAGTACTATTCCTCGAGAACTGTTCGAGATATCCTGATAAGGCTTCGCAGGAAAGGCGGGATGACATCAGCTCCCAGGATGGTGTGGCTAAGGTCAAATGATGTAACCGATGTTGGTGTAGTTGCCTGCCTTATTTGACTTTGTCTTGCACAACTAGGTGAGCACAAAAAAACACAAACATATTTGTGAAAACGCGGGTTTGTATCTAATACATTTTCTCGAGCCTTCTTTTTCTCCTCCCTGTTTAATGTTCCTGTCTTTCGTTTTGTACGTCTTCATATTTTGGAGACAGGACAAGACAAGTTAAAAAATCAAAGATCATCTAAACAAGTGAGTGCCCTAAACACACGCTCGCTCACTAACTGTTTTCTAACCCTAGCCTTGTGGTATTTATTTCCTACATTGGTTTGAATGCCAGGTATATACTTACCCCTTCCTCTTGGTGAAATTCTGCCACACAACTCCTGTTGACAGTTGACATCAACCCCACTACACTGTCACCTATCCCCCCCATAAGCTTTGCGCGTTATTCCCTTTGCCTTTATAATTTTTATTTTGCGACACAATATCTACACTCTGCATTATGGGTAAAAATCATCGCAAAAAACGCGGCCGGGATTTCAACAACGGGACCGATACCTCATGGGCCCCTAAAAGATACCATCAACCTCATTTTAGTAGGTAGCCTTCTTTCTAACGCACACCGATATTATTATGCTTTTCCTTTTTCTAACGAGCTTTTGACAGACATTGTTGATTACCATTACACACTTCAAGACGAAGCTAAAAATACCACGCCTCATGCATGGCCTGACCTTGCTCTTTGGAAACAACCCATCAAATTTGTGAGCGTGGGCTTTTGTCAACCGCTTAAAGATTTCGACGTGCTTTTACAGAAGAGCCCGGGTTCTCCAAGTCAGTTACGTGAGAAACCCGCAGTTGAATTAGCCGATACTGTGGTCAACGATAAAGCATACCCAGCGACCTCTATCTTGCCCACCGATTGCAAAAACGTTCCAAGGCCAGCATCACCGGCTCTTTCAGAGACCTCAAGCGTAGAAGTCATTGTCTTCCAAGGCCGTAGAGTCACAACCCCAGGCGTCACCCGGACAGTATCTACTACAGACGACGCTGTTGTTGAATCAGGTTGTACTCTAGTTTCAACAAACGACATCGTTTCCGCTTCGCAACAACGAGTAGACGAAAGTACAAAGGTCGATACTCTCAACTTGGACGACATCGCCAGAGAAGTTCAGTCAATATTGGACGATAATTTCAAAACGGTTGAAACTTCAGACAACGATACAACAATGGTCAAGCCAAGTCATCGACGCGCATCCCGCAGAGAATCTCGACATCGGAAGAAGCAAAAGAGAAAATCGGCAAGCAGCTCAGGATCATTATTCAACCCCATATCTTTATTTTCCGCCGATGTAGAGAATAACGACGATAGCTTCGACAGCGACCTAATAATCGAAGACTACATGAATAATCTAGCCGAAAATGGCTTCGAATTTGAGCCGACAGTTTGGTCACGGCGTGATCTTGGCGGTGAAGATGGCGATATTCTCATTGATCCTCAAGAAGAGAGCATAAAGGATAAGAGCGATTCTGGGGGGGATTCAGAAACTGTTTCCTTGTCTCTTCAAACCCACGATGTTGCAGATGCTGATATTTTAGTCGGAAACATTCAACATGCTGCAGTCGCTGGCAAATCCGACCCTGAAGTTGACAATGATGATGAGCTCGATTTCGGTATACCATCCTCCGAAGAAGAAGATGTGGACGAAGATGATGATGAGATTGTCGATGATATCAATCAACTCACTGAAGACCAAGATGATTTCTTTGATCAGGATATCATCAGCGTTTTCCCCAGCCAGGTCATGAGGAAAAAGGGTAAAGGTAAAATAAGTAATCTGCCTATTTTTGACCCCGACTTGGATCCCGATATTCAAGACATCTTGATCAGGTCTATAAACAACAGCCGGGCAAAGAAAGTTGCCCGTAAGAAAGAACGCGAGCTTCTGCGAGTCCAAGGCCAGCTTAACAAAAGCTCTTCTCCAAATGATTTATCTATCAAGTACCCTAGTGGTATGCAGTTTGAGCAAATCACCAATGAGCTCTGGGAGTTCTTATCCTCAGACAATGAACAGTAAGTTTAGACCTTGAGTCCAACAAAGGCAAGTTTGACTGCCAGGCTAACCAACTATATGATACAGACTTACTCTACCTCCCATGGCCCCTGCATTCAGGAAAGGGATTCACGATCTTGCTCATCGACTGAGTCTCACGTCCAAGTCCACTGGCAAAGGAAATTTGCGCAGACCTGTTCTCTATAAAAGGAAAAATGTCACACCCGACCGAATACGCTTTAATCAGATCATGTTATCGACAGGAAAGCGGCATTTCAAATTCAAGGCTTCCTTCATGAAGGGCGCGATGTTCTCCGACGACAATTCCAGGCCTACAAAATATGCCGAAGGAGAAATCGTTGGTGGTTCACTCCCGGAACTCGGAAACGACAACAGAGGTCATGCCTTATTACAGAAAATGGGCTGGAGTCAAGGTACTGCTTTGGGTTCCCTGGAAAACAAGGGCATCATGCAACCCGTGATGCAAAAGATGAAGAAAACAAAGGCTGGTCTGGGATAAAATGCCAACAGTTAGGACAATGGAAAAGAAGCTTTGCGTATTTCTAATATGAATTTCATTCATCCCTTAAAAAAGAAACCCATATTCTTCAGATGTAATGTACAACCGCAAACCCCGATTGACCGTGCAAAGAAACTCCTTTGTGAGTGCGAAAAGAAAGAAAACGAAAAAGAATAAAGCACGAGAAAACACAAAACAAGACCTTCCGTGACGCATTAGAAAACCCAACTGGAACACCAGCTGTCAAGGTGCTTGGCTGTGCGACCTTCACCAAGCCCATATCCCGAGAAAAGAAAACAAGACCAAACGATGATAAAAGAGAGAATGCGCTGCACCGACTTATTTGGTGGAAGAAGAGTACTTGGTCACAGCCTTGGTGCCTTCAGAAACGGCATGCTTGGCAAGTTCGCCGGGCAGGATAAGACGAACGCTGGTCTGGATCTCTCGGGATGAGATGGTAGACTTCTTGTTGTAGGCAGCGAGTTTGGAAGCCTCAGTAGCAACGCGCTCGAAGATATCTTAAAGTCTGTTAGAATCATGTTTGCTTCACTCTTCGTATCCCTCGAGCTTAACATACCGTTGACAAATGAGTTGAGAATGGACATGGCACGGTTGGAAATACCAGTGTCGGGGTGGACCTGCTTGAGGACTGTATATCGATGTTAGAATATGTTTTATACGAAATAGTGATTGTGTGTAATCGTACCCTTGTAGATGTAAGAAGAGTAGGTCTCCTTGCGAGTCTTGGTGCGCTTCTTCTTGTCGCTGCTAGAAGCAGTCTTCTTGCCAGCATCCTTCTTCTCAGGAGCCTTGGAGGCGGTGGAAGGGGCCTTGGAGGCGGGCTTCTTGTCAGCCTTGGGAGCCATCGTGTATAACTGGTGTGTGGTGTGTGAAAATGAAGAAAATGAAAATAATGAAGTTGGCGACAAAGTCTTGAAGATAAGTCGGTCGAGTATTGAGATTCTTGGATGAATGAAAGAAGGTGAAGTGAAGATTGTTTGCCTTGGACGTGCTCTGGGGGAAGCTCTTCCTTTTGTATCAGACCGCGACAGACAGTCTTTACGTTTACTGATTTCTGCGGGTACAAATCGCGAATGAAGCCAATGAGAGGCATGCACGGACCAGCCGCGACGCGCCTTAGTGCTTAACCTTCTCTCAGCACTGATTGCACAAATATGTGGGTCTGATCCAAGGTTCAAGCTATCCCATTGGCTGTATCTATTTCCCTGGTCGTAATTTCCTCAACGGGAATGGGCCTTGGACAAGCCTCTGAAGGTCCATTATGCCAACCAAAGCGGTACATTTGCATCGATAGCTTACTTATCCGGCCAAACCCTCCTGTGCTTCAAACATCTCGTTCACGAACTTGTAAGTAGGATGGGTTAAACGGATAGCTGAAGTTGTTGTACCAACGAGGATATGAACTTAGTACTTGAGTCATGTTGGTAAAATATGTAGCAATGAAACTGTATGTTCATCTTACTCAGACAAAGAGAAATATCACATCACCAGAAACTAGAAACGGCGACATGTGCATATGTAACCCTAACCCTATCAATTAGACGGTGAATGTGTTTTGTTCTTATTTGCAGTCAACCTCTTTTAAAAATATTACGACTACATGACATTCAAAAAGAACCGGTGACTAGGACAACCGATGTGCATAGTCAAGGAAACTTCAAAATTAACTCCTAACATCCTTGTCGTAATGCAGGAGGGCGTTGGAGCGCAGTGCAAAATCTCGTTTCAATAACTAAGGCCAACCTCATTGCCTAGGAAACTAATGACAGGGAAGTCGCGTGATTTGGTGTTTTGTCGTGTATATGCCACATAAAATGTGACGCGTTATTGCTCCTTTGCTGCAAGGGCGTGAAATCCGTCTTGATTCAAGAGGCTGAAATATGGCAGGGAAATAAGTGGAGTCTAAGCAAAAATGAACTTCCCGTTTAGGACTAGCGCGTCACGACAGACACGGTGATCTGTGACTTGCTATGAATACGCAAAAACTACTTAACCAATAGCTCCCCAATGTAAACCTACCAACTGTCCAATATTTCTTTTCCTTTTCAATTATTCGTCTTTCTCAACAAATTATCTTCTCCGCCACTTTCGAGTTCTACTACTCGTCAGACTACTTGCACTTTATCTTTTTCATCCATTCACATCAACCAAAACGCCTCCAAAATGACTGGTGGTAAATCCGGCGGCAAGGCTAGCGGCTCCAAGAGCGCTCAGTCGTAAGTCTTCCTTTTCTCAACCATGAGCGCTTTTTGATTTTGAAGAAAAGAAATCTAACACACACATAGTCGTTCTTCCAAGGCTGGCCTGGCCTTCCCCGTTGGTCGTGTGCACCGTCTTCTCCGCAAGGGCAACTACGCCCAGCGTGTCGGTGCTGGTGCCCCAGTATACCTGGCCGCCGTTCTTGAATACCTCGCTGCCGAAATTCTTGAGCTGGCTGGCAATGCTGCCCGTGATAACAAGAAGACGCGTATCATCCCTCGTCACCTCCAGCTCGCCATCCGCAACGATGAGGAGCTGAACAAGCTCTTGGGCCATGTGACCATCGCCCAGGGTGGTGTTCTCCCCAACATCCACGCCAGTATGCCAACACTATTCATTCGAATTTTAATTAACACGAGCTACTTGCTAACGTTTCTCTTTTCTTCTTAGACCTTCTGCCCAAGAAGACGGGCACCAAGACGGGCAAGAGCTCAAGCATGGTGCTCTAAATTCCGACTCTGCTTTCGATTTTCTTTTATGCGTTGTTTTATTGTCAGGTTGGCACTTTTATCTCTCGGTTGTCATGAGTTTGGGGTAATTGGAAATTATGGGGTTTCCACGGTTGATTTTTCTTCTTTTCACTCGTGTTTGGGTTGTACATTGAACCACACGGAAATGGTGGTAACGAATAAGCATTGTTTTTTTGCCCCCAACATATTTGATTTCAATACAGAACTGTTTAGCTAGTTCATCTTGACACCAGACGTGAGAACATGGCCGTGAGAGATGCGTTTAGATGAAATTACTTCATGTGCTTTTTCCCAGATTCAAGTTTAGTCTACGCGTGGCAGAGATGATGTTCTGAAAGTGATCGAGGGTGTTACGCATGAGTAGTTCGGGAGTTCTGGCTAGGTAGGCCATTGTTGAGGTACTGGTGTTCTGTTATTTCTGTTCTAGTATCTGTGATCTGTACTATGCATTGGCTAGTTATGCAGCCATTCTGTGGGGGGTTATGCTCTCGACCAAATCAATGGGCATGAGGGGCTGTTATTGTTAGCAATGCAAATGTAATTCTCGATGTGCGTTCAAGATAGGTCGACAGCTTACGGTCAAGGAATGGTGCTGGTAGATTCCGTTCATATTTCGATCCTGGATGTCGCAACGTTAGAAGAGATTAGGTATATGAATCTTCGATTCACCGTTTGATTCTTACCTCCCGGTGCTGTAGGTGGGATATACGGCTCAGGATGCTTCCATTGCTCTAGTAGCTTCTCTGTTTCGGACAGAAGTGCCTGGATGGAGAGTTAGCGATTGTTGAAATACAATATTATTCGACAGGTACCACAACGGGGATACCTCAAAGCGGGAGCGGAGGGACTTTGATGGATATTTATTGCGTACTCTTTGTTGCCGTGGGTTGTTGATGGTACGGTTAGCCTCGAAAAGCGACCTGATGTAGATGGCCTGGCCTCTCCATATATGGCGATGTACTGCCCAGTCCAAAGCCAGTTTGAGAGAGCGTCGGTAGAGGGACCTACATAGACCGAGGTTAGATTGAGTTAATAGTGAGGGTGCAGACACGTATGGCGAGGAAGACTCACAATGCGGCTTGATTTGAGGTCATTGTACCGACTGAATCGTGAAGAGCAAGCCAGATACTATGCCTTGTAGAGAAGATGTAATAGCAGTAATATTCTGTCCAGCTTGTTGTCAATTGTTGTCGGCACGAACTGACGATATCGAGGTAGCTTAATTAAACCTACCAATGGGGTTAGTTGGATGCGGCACAGCTGACTGGGAGCTTTGCGGAGTTGTGGAGTGAGAAGTGTGGAGCTGAGGAGTCAAGCTAGCTAGCCTATGAAATGCCAATCATAGGTGTGGATTAGTCAGGGGCGCGTCTGTGGCAGTCTTGGCCAATGACAGTAGGCTTAGTAAACGGGCTTTCTCGGACAAGATCTCCTGTGTACCATTTACGGCCTTGTAAATCCGGCTCTGTAGTGGATGACCCAGTGTTCAGTGCATGGTTTACCGCATTTATTCCGCGTTTGCTGATTCTGCAAGCTTCGACCGAGATAGAAATTTTGCTTTTTAAGAATTTCTTCAAGAAACCTTTGCCTTTGAGTACTTGGGATCGCCATCTTTGTTCCACATTGAAAATGTTCGCCACGAAATTCACTCGCGCGGCCAAGATAGTGCAGCTGCACCAGCTGCGACCCAGTCGCCAGCTGCCCTTGTCTCTGATGATGCAGCGTGTTCAGACCTATGCTACCGTCACTGTGAAGGTGCCTCAAATGGCTGAATCGATTTCCGAGGGCACTCTGCGCCAATTCAGCAAACAGGTTGGCGACTATGTTGAGGCAGACGAGGAGATTGCCACCATTGAAACTGACAAGGTATGTCGTGATCTTTCCAAATGTCGGAATATATGGTACATGCTATTCAACGTGCTTGTTCAAGGACTCCCAGCGAATTGGACTTGGACCATGGACCATTTGGGCTGGGAAAACAATTGTATATACATTGGAGATATTAACTGACGCCTCTTTTGACGTGTAGATCGATGTGGCTGTCAATGCTCCCCAATCTGGAACCATCACGGAACTCCTCGTCCAGGAAGAGGATACGGTGACCGTTGAGCAAGATATTATTCGGATTGATACCGATGGTACTGCACCGGCCGGTGGTGCGGCTCCGGCTAAGGAGACAGCTCCTCCTCAGAAGGACACCGCACCTGCTTCTGCGTCAGCTTCCACTCCCGCCGCCCCTGCTCCGGCTTCCCCTGCGCCCAAGAAAGCCGAAGCTGCTAAGGCCCCGACGACTGGATCTGCTCCTGCTACGGTTGGTGATCGGAATGAGCGCCGTGTAAGTTGGATTATGAACTGTATTGATTGTAATGCGTGAAGGTCAAATTGAGGCCGGAGTACTAACGGTGACTTAGGTTAAAATGAACCGTATGCTTCTGCGGATGTCGGAGCGCTTGAAGCAATCACAGAACACTACTGCATCGCTCACCACGTTCAACGAGGTTGACATGTCATCATTGATTGAGTTCCGGAAGTCTATGAAGGACGAAGTTTTGAAGAAGACCGGTACTAAGTTCGGTTTCATGGGTTCATTTGCGTATGCCTGTGCCCTGGCTATGAAGGACTTCCCTGTCGTCAACTCATCCATTGAGGGTGAGGGTACGGGAGACACTATCGTTTTCCACGACTACGTCGATATCAGTGTCGCTGTGGCTACTGAACAAGGCCTAGTGACACCTGTCATCCGCAATGTCGAAAAGATGGGAATCTTGGCCATTGAGCGTGGCATTGCTGAGGTTGGAAAGAAGGTAAGACGATTAGCTGAATGGCCCTACATCACATATTGCGATACTAACATTATTTTCAATGGATAGGCCCGCGACCGCAAGCTGACGATCGAGGATCTGGCTGGTGGTACGTTTGCTATTTCCAATGGTGGTGTCTTCGGCTCTAAATTGAGCACTCCTATCATCAACCACCCACAAAGCGCCATTCTTGGCCTTCACGCTATCAAGGAGCGTCCTTGCGTGGTGAATGGGGAGATCAAGATTCGTCCTATTATGGAACTTGCCCTGAGCTATGATCACCGTGTAATCACGGGCAGAGAGGCTGTTCTGTTCCTTGAGACGGTTCGGAAATATATCGAGGATCCTCGTCGCATGTTGCTCGAGGTTTGAGTGTAACCTTGATAGCTTGCGACTTATGTTCAGGCTACGAGGTTTACACATGTCATTATGTATTTGTACCTGTGTTTTTATACCTAGAAACTTGAATTCTGTCTCTAATATTGAAAGGAACTGTTTTAGATAAGAACTAGATAGATGGGTTTAATTTTCTTTTTAATAATAGAAGGGAAGGTTTCTAGAGTTTTATATAATATATTATTGTACGAGTATATATATTATAAGAGACACTTAAAATAGGAATATAGTTAGGTTAGAGATAATTAAATTGAGTCTCTAAGGACAAACTATATAAAGAAACTAGTTGTCTAGAGAGATATAAAGCTGAATAGAACAAACCAGGTTAGATCACATTTCTTTTTATCAATAATCTCATTCAGTGAATACTATAGATATACTAGACTAGTTCTAATAGACTATATACATTTATTGGTTTTCTAAGTAAGAAGGGCAAAACAAAAGTAGAGATAGGATAGAAAAGCAAAGCAAAGAAAAGCAAAGCAAAGAAAAGCAAAGCAAAGAAAAGAAGAGACAACGGAAAAGTAAGTATAGGAGTGAGGTCTAATTAGAGTCCCTATGTCTACTAAAAGGTCCTAAACTTGGTTTCCTCAATAAACCTTAGTAGGGCCTTTCTTCCTTTCATAGAAAAGAAGATTGTAGATAGAGTCAGAGGCTCATTAATGTCTAGGATCAGTTGTCTCCTTTATTGTAAAAAGTGAAGGCAGTAGAGGATGATATGCTCAACTGTTTCTTCCTCTTGAAGACAGCTTCTACACCTTGAGTCCTATACCTTGCCTATAGTTTTCAAGAAGGGTAGGTAGCTACCTTTTCCTAGAAGCAGTTGGTAGAAGGCTGTTGTATACATCCTTTTGCCTTGTAAGGGCTTTTTCAGCTATACTGAGCAGCCTCCCAACCTTCTATAGTGTCTGCCTAGGCCTCCTGTCTCATTGGAGGGCTTGGGTGAGATTAGTATGTCCCACTGATCAAGAATATACTGCCTGATAACTCTTTTGATATACCTACTAGTTACTAGACTATTCAAGGGAGTAGGAGGGGGGAGCTCTAAGGCTTTCTTTGCTTCCTAATCCACTAGCTCATTGCCTTCTATTCCTATATGACCTGGACACTACTGAACAATCAGTTGCATCTGGTTTCTAGGAGGTGGAAGCTTCCTGATCCAGTTAGAAAAGGTGTTAGGGGAGGTGAGTCTTTAGATGGCTGCCCTGCTATCCACAAAGATATATGCCTTCTTACTAGTTGACTCAAGTCTATACAAGTACTTAATAGCTCTGTAGATGGTATAGCTTTCACAATCAGCTACCTCTATAAACTCCCCTAAGGCCTGTCCTTCCTTGTAGAGGATTTTTTTTTTTTGAATCAATAATCTCATTCAGTGAATACTATGGAGATACTAGACTAGTTCTAGTGGACTATATATAGATTTTCTATTTACACTTTTGGTTTCCAATTAAACAAAACCTTTAAACAAAGAAAGAAGAGATAGGCCACACTTATAGCTATAAGGCAAATAA